>CAXIWF010000872.1:0-15055 GCA_964036045.1 Eutreptiella sp. 'Long Island Sound 2002'
GGAATGGATTTTTTTTCCTGGCTAGAAAAGAAGAAAAAAAATTTATCCACGGAGCCCTTTTATTTTCAGAAAACATTATGTGGATTAAAAAATAATTTTAATGCAGATTTGTTTTTTGAACCATTGCCTTTGGACATAGTTTCAAATGCAAGTAAAAAAGTTCCCATGTTTTATACGGAAATTTCAATGGATCTTTATAAAAACAAAATCTTAAAATTTAATTTAAATGAAGATTTTGATTTTTTTTCACAAAGCATTCCACAGATGGAAGCGAACAATTTTTCTGGAGATGAGTCTTTCTCCACTTTGGTTTTAAATTCTTTTATCATTCTCCATGGGGAAAAAAAAGAATCCAATGGTTCTAGAAATAATTTATTTTTAATTTATGCTTTCGATAGCTTAAGAGAATTTTCTTTAGCCCAAATCGAACTCTCTCATTTTGTTTTGGAAAAAAATTATAAAATCTTTTTTACTAAAAAAATTTCTTTGATTGCTTATCCTATGCAGTAATTTTTTTAGTAAAAAAGTAAAAAAAATCTTAAAAAATAATTTTATTTCTAAGATTTTTTTTTACTTTTTTTCGTACCAGATTTCTTTTTTTATTTCAAAAGTTTTTGCGTGTTGGCCGAATATTAATTAAAATCTGTTTCACCAATTATTAACGATATTATACCATCGTGTTCCAAACTAAGTAGGATGTAATTTTTTTGTTGTAACATTTCTAAATTCACAAATGTTGTGAGTAAAGATTCTATGGTTTCAAGAATAGAAAAGGTTCTATTTGATTTTTTTATTAACCCTGGCTTGCGTGAAAATTTTTTTTCTTCTTCAAAAATGGGAAGTTCACCTCCTAGGAAAAAATTTTCTTCGTCTAATTTTTTGGTCACTTGTGTAATTATTTGAATTAAATAGTGATTGCTGATAAATTCTTGCAATTTTTGCCGTTTGTATGGGCTTATATCATTTGGATTAAAGTTTTTCATGTAAAGGCTGATTGAACTGCCGCCAAAAATAATAGACAATATTTTCCTTTTTATGAAATTTTTGTTTAATTTTTTTTCTGTTAAAAGTTCTTTTGGTAACTCTGAGTAAATTTCATCCCAATTAATTTTATCTGGAGTAAAATTTTCAGGAAAAAACATCCGATTAAAATTTAATATGATGTTTAAAAAAATTGCACGGTAATCGATATTTACTATAGCTTTTTTTTTATCACCGATCATGAATTTGCCAAAGTTCATCCAATAAAAAACTTTAAATTCTCCTTCTAGATACAATAAAGAGATTTTCCCGCTTGAGTACGAAACTTGATTTACACGAGGTATAGTCCCAGTATAATTTTTTTTTAATTGCGAATTGAAATCATATTGGCAAGGAATAATATCAGTATAAACATAATAATTTTCTTTACTCAAAAAATTAGGATTATTTCTATTTTGTTTTTGACTTTCTTTATAAATTTCTTTGAAGAAATTTTTATTTTGGCCTTTTACCTTTAATTCTGTAAGAATTTCTTTATTAATATTATTTATAAAAACATAATATTCGGAAAAAAACATTTGAAGTTCTTTTTCTAAATTCGAATTTTCCTTGAAAAGATTTTGGTTTAAATTTTTTTCCAAATTCAATATTTTTTCTAAGCAATTCTGCAAAATTTTTGCCTTTTTAATTCTTTTTTTTATTATTTCATTTATTATTTCATTTTTTAAAATTTTAACTGGAATTATGTTTTTTTCAATTAAATATTGATCCAAATAAGGTTTTTTAAATTCAAATTTTTTATTCATAGTGTAATATTTAATATTTTAATTAAGAATCTGTTTTTGGTGAATTAAATTCATTTTTTTCGGAATCGGATTCATCGGATTCTTTTAAATCAGAATTAGCATAATTTTTATAATTTTCGTTATTTTCGCTTAATTTCCATTGTAAAATTACTATAATCTCTTTTTCATTGAAAATTTGACTAATAAATTCAAGATTACTCATGCAGATCACTTGAAGTTTTCGTATAATATTGTGTTGACTTTTCGTTTTCTCATGAAGATTTACTTTTCTTTTTTCTTTATTTGAATGGTTGTGTTGCAATTCCTTATCCAATGCTATCATGAACAGCTCGGCATTAAAAAAAGAATAATTTGCAATTTTTGTTAAACCGATTTCGTCGCCCCATTTTTTTAGAACTAATTCAACAACTGCTAAAGGAATATTTTTCTTGGCAGCAAATTCTTTTTTTTCTATTAGATTTTGATAACTTATTGGATTCATAATATTGAATTAAATATATTTTTTACTTTCTTTTTTAGTCATGTTAACAAAAAAACTTTTAAGAACATTTATTCGTTACAGTAACGTTACAGTAACGTTTGGGGGGATAGTTGACCTCGAAATTAGCATAACTGGATTAAAATTACAGTAACGTTACTGTAACTTTTAACCTGGTGTTGATATTTTTAAGTACCTTAGAACTATTCTTAATTGATCATAGCATAGAAAATAAAAAAAAAATAAAAAGCTTTTTTTACATTACTGTAACGTATTTTGGACATATCTTTTTTATACGTTATCATCTTATTAACCTAGAGTATTATTTGTACTTTAGGGGAACTTAAAAAAAAACTGTATATTTATGTTTATTAGTTTTATCTTTTATGGTAAAAAATTACGAAATATTCTTACAGAACTTACGCAATTAAAAGATGGTAACAGTTGGAGTGATTTGGTTTCTAATGAAATTGATTTTGATTCACTCAGTCCGGATATGAAAATCTTAACAGACCGGTTTCGCGAAAACATTCATATTTTTACTACAAGAAAATATAGAGAAGAAAACTCTTCTGAAGTAGAAATATTTAACAGAACTGTAGGGGTACCTTTAATTTTTAGTTCTACATTTGATGTAGTTTTTGGTATGATAAATGAACTTAAATCGGACGATTATAAAGTTTTTTATAGAAATTTTAGTCCTACTGAGTTAACATACCATGTGGTACTTTTATTATATTGTCTTAATTTTCTAGCTATTCGACAGCTTTTTCACTTAAACATTAATGATTTGGACAGTGTTAAACCTGGACGAGGGTCGCGCGCGTTACGTTATTTAGAGTTAGATTTCACATGGAGTGAAGTGATACAAGTCGCAAAGTTACTTTCAGTTTATAAGCAGAGATATACTAAAATCAGTAAGCAAATTCTTTCAAAAAATCTTCAATTTGTGCTGGCGGCTATTAGCTTTGGTTTTCCGACATTACGTAGAGAAAATGATAATTTTTTTGTTGGTATTCACCATATTTTTTCCTGGCATGAAGTGAGTCTTACCCTTCCTGGTAAAGAAGCTGAAGATGTTTTGACCTGCTTTCAAATCTGGCGAAATGATAGTTTTAATATTAATTCTGTGCAAAATTCTGAGCTAAGTTTAATGTCACTACCGGATAACGCTGTACTTCGGTTTAAATGGAAGCCTCTTAGGAATTCTTCGGGTAATTTCGTGAACCATGGTTCTTCTTTTTTCGATTTTCAATTTGTGTTTGAACTTAACAAAGCCATTTTGAATGAAAATTCTATCCCTTCTCAACAAAGGCTTACTATATTTAAAAGTGTTTTTAACTTAATTCTTCATATTCGTACCCGAGTAGAGGCTAAGGAAAACTATGTCCCTCAAGATTGTAGCTTAAATTTAAACTTTTTCTATTCTCTTGGGGGAAACGTAGTTGCGAATTCTGAACTATTTTGCATACGAGTTCACAGAGTTCAGCTTATTCTGTATAAACTCGGCCTTGGAGTTCTTTCTGTGCAAAATTGGAATGTTGACTATAAATTTCGAGCGGATACTGTTATTGATTTTGTTGTCAATCAAGCGGCTTATAACGAACATACCGGTTTGATTGAAATTCCGACTGCACTTTCGGAAGATCTGGCTGAAATTGCGAGAAGAGCCCCTTATCTCAGCTCGGACAAGATAAAAAATAAACCTTTTTTCTTATCTGATGATGAATGGTTTGCTGTAAAAAATCTGTAAGTTTATTTTTGTATAAATTTTTATTATAAAATAAAAAAAAATTGGTGTATTGAGATTACACCAATTTTTTTTGCCCTCATATCATTACTGTAATATTACAGTAATGATACAGTAATGATTTTTCAATTAGTAATTTAATAAGGTTTAAATGAAAAAAAATTTAAATAAAAATTTTTTATGAATCGCTTTTTAGAAGATAGTCTTTATTTACGCATTGCCTTGATTTTATCGAAAGAAAATGGAGTTCAAACTGAAATATGTGAAAAACTAAAAAATTATCCCTGGAGTGAAAAAGCGATAGATTATATTATCGAATATTTCAACTCAATTTTGCTTTTAGAAGAAAGATTAGTCGATTTAGAATATGGTTCCAGAGAAAGAATAAAATTAAAAAATAATTTAAGAATTAAAAAATTACGCCTTCGAGACGTTATTATTCGAAATGCAAAAGAGATAAATCTGATGATTTATTTCGATAATTTTTTGGATTTACAGAAAAAACGTTCTGAAATTTTTTTTGTGTATAAAGCTGATGATTATCTTTTTTCGACAATTATGAAAATTTTTTTGTTTCTTAAAAAAGAAATTAAATTTTACTTTCATGACATAAATTTTATTGTTTTAAATAAAAATTTTTATATTGAATTACGAAAAGTTTTGAGATTATGCATATTATTTGCTGATTTAATAATTAAGGAAAAGAATTTCTTTGTTAATGTAAAAAATTTGAATTTAAATTTTAATTCCAAGGGAATTAAATTAAGAAAAAAATATTTAATTTCTATGTTGAATATTTTAGATTTGGTGCAACAAAATGCGGTCTTTCCTTCAAGGGATTTTATAATAAAGAATGGTACTTTTAAAAATTTTCTTACGCAAAATGAATTACATTGCAAGAAAACCGATTCTGAAAGAATTCAGAATAGTATTGGAGTTGCATTTGAATTTGATATAAAAGAATTCAAATTTAAATTAAAAACTTTACTACAAAACTCATTTTTTTTAGATTCTCTACAGAGCATATTACTTTGTTTTCCGGGAAAATCTATTAGCAATGTATGTTTCGTATTTTTTAATTTTGAAAACGAAAACGACAATGTGATATCTTTTGTTTTATTTATTTTTAAAAGAGAAAATTTGGAATTCGAGAAAAAAAATTTTGACTCAAAAAATTGTTCGCTTCCATCTGTGGAATGCTTATTTTCAAGCGAAAATGCGGTGAAACCAAATGAGATTTTACGTATTTTATAAAGTCAAATCTGCGATAATCACATGTATATGTTACAGTAACATTGCATCAATTAATGTGATATAATGTAATGCTGTATTGTGTGTGTGTGTTGTGTGTGTGTGTGTTGTGTGTGTGTGTGATGTGTAATGTGATATAATGTAATGCTGTATTGTGTGTGTGTGATGTGTAATGTGATATAATGTAATGCTGTATTGTGTGTGTGTGATGTGTAATGTGATATAATGTAATGCTGTATTGTGTGTGTGTGATGTGTAATGTGATATAATGTAATGCTGTATTGTGTGTGTGTGTTGTGTGTGTGTGTGTTGTGTGTGTGTGTGATGTGTAATGTGATATAATGTAATGCTGTATTGTGTGTGTGTGATGTGTAATGTGATATAATGTAATGCTGTATTGTGTGTGTGTGATGTGTAATGTGATATAATGTAATGCTGTATTGTGTGTGTGTGATGTGTAATGTGATATAATGTAATGCTGTATTGTGTGTGTGTGTTGTGTTGTGTGTATTGTGTGTTGTGTTGTGTGTATTATATTATTGTGTGTGTGTGTTGTGTGTGATGTGTAATGTGATATAATGTAATGCTGTATTGTGTGTGTGTGTTGTGTGTGTGTGTGATGTGTAATGTGATATAATGTAATGCTGTATTGTGTGTGTGTGATGTGTAATGTGATATAATGTAATGCTGTATTGTGTGTGTGTGATGTGTAATGTGATATAATGTAATGCTGTATTGTGTGTGTGTGTTGTGTTGTGTGTATTGTGTGTTGTGTTGTGTGTATTATATTATTGTGTGTGTGTGTGTGTGTGATGTGTAATGTGATATGTTAATGTAATGCTGTATTGTGTGTTGTGTTGTGTGTTGTTTTTTTTTTTTTTTTTTTGTTATGATTGTTGTGTATGTGTTGTTATGTTATGGTCGAAAAAAAAAATTTTACAGCCTCATGAACATAATCTTTTCAATTTTAATTTTTTTTATGTCTGTAGTTTTCACCTTTAATACTACAGATCCAGTTGGAATGGATTTTTTTTCCTGGCTAGAAAAGAAGAAAAAAAATTTATCCACGGAGCCCTTTTATTTTCAGAAAACATTATGTGGATTAAAAAATAATTTTAATGCAGATTTGTTTTTTGAACCATTGCCTTTGGACATAGTTTCAAATGCAAGTAAAAAAGTTCCCATGTTTTATACGGAAATTTCAATGGATCTTTATAAAAACAAAATCTTAAAATTTAATTTAAATGAAGATTTTGATTTTTTTTCACAAAGCATTCCACAGATGGAAGCGAACAATTTTTCTGGAGATGAGTCTTTCTCCACTTTGGTTTTAAATTCTTTTATCATTCTCCATGGGGAAAAAAAAGAATCCAATGGTTCTAGAAATAATTTATTTTTAATTTATGCTTTCGATAGCTTAAGAGAATTTTCTTTAGCCCAAATCGAACTCTCTCATTTTGTTTTGGAAAAAAATTATAAAATCTTTTTTACTAAAAAAATTTCTTTGATTGCTTATCCTATGCAGTAATTTTTTTAGTAAAAAAGTAAAAAAAATCTTAAAAAATAATTTTATTTCTAAGATTTTTTTTTACTTTTTTTCGTACCAGATTTCTTTTTTTATTTCAAAAGTTTTTGCGTGTTGGCCGAATATTAATTTTGTAATAAAACTTATTTTTTTTTTTATTTTTTTGTCAAGATTAAAATCTGTTTCACCAATTATTAACGATATTATACCATCGTGTTCCAAACTAAGTAGGATGTAATTTTTTTGTTGTAACATTTCTAAATTCACAAATGTTGTGAGTAAAGATTCTATGGTTTCAAGAATAGAAAAGGTTCTATTTGATTTTTTTATTAACCCTGGCTTGCGTGAAAATTTTTTTTCTTCTTCAAAAATGGGAAGTTCACCTCCTAGGAAAAAATTTTCTTCGTCTAATTTTTTGGTCACTTGTGTAATTATTTGAATTAAATAGTGATTGCTGATAAATTCTTGCAATTTTTGCCGTTTGTATGGGCTTATATCATTTGGATTAAAGTTTTTCATGTAAAGGCTGATTGAACTGCCGCCAAAAATAATAGACAATATTTTCCTTTTTATGAAATTTTTGTTTAATTTTTTTTCTGTTAAAAGTTCTTTTGGTAACTCTGAGTAAATTTCATCCCAATTAATTTTATCTGGAGTAAAATTTTCAGGAAAAAACATCCGATTAAAATTTAATATGATGTTTAAAAAAATTGCACGGTAATCGATATTTACTATAGCTTTTTTTTTATCACCGATCATGAATTTGCCAAAGTTCATCCAATAAAAAACTTTAAATTCTCCTTCTAGATACAATAAAGAGATTTTCCCGCTTGAGTACGAAACTTGATTTACACGAGGTATAGTCCCAGTATAATTTTTTTTTAATTGCGAATTGAAATCATATTGGCAAGGAATAATATCAGTATAAACATAATAATTTTCTTTACTCAAAAAATTAGGATTATTTCTATTTTGTTTTTGACTTTCTTTATAAATTTCTTTGAAGAAATTTTTATTTTGGCCTTTTACCTTTAATTCTGTAAGAATTTCTTTATTAATATTATTTATAAAAACATAATATTCGGAAAAAAACATTTGAAGTTCTTTTTCTAAATTCGAATTTTCCTTGAAAAGATTTTGGTTTAAATTTTTTTCCAAATTCAATATTTTTTCTAAGCAATTCTGCAAAATTTTTGCCTTTTTAATTCTTTTTTTTATTATTTCATTTATTATTTCATTTTTTAAAATTTTAACTGGAATTATGTTTTTTTCAATTAAATATTGATCCAAATAAGGTTTTTTAAATTCAAATTTTTTATTCATAGTGTAATATTTAATATTTTAATTAAGAATCTGTTTTTGGTGAATTAAATTCATTTTTTTCGGAATCGGATTCATCGGATTCTTTTAAATCAGAATTAGCATAATTTTTATAATTTTCGTTATTTTCGCTTAATTTCCATTGTAAAATTACTATAATCTCTTTTTCATTGAAAATTTGACTAATAAATTCAAGATTACTCATGCAGATCACTTGAAGTTTTCGTATAATATTGTGTTGACTTTTCGTTTTCTCATGAAGATTTACTTTTCTTTTTTCTTTATTTGAATGGTTGTGTTGCAATTCCTTATCCAATGCTATCATGAACAGCTCGGCATTAAAAAAAGAATAATTTGCAATTTTTGTTAAACCGATTTCGTCGCCCCATTTTTTTAGAACTAATTCAACAACTGCTAAAGGAATATTTTTCTTGGCAGCAAATTCTTTTTTTTCTATTAGATTTTGATAACTTATTGGATTCATAATATTGAATTAAATATATTTTTTACTTTCTTTTTTAGTCATGTTAACAAAAAAACTTTTAAGAACATTTATTCGTTACAGTAACGTTACAGTAACGTTTGGGGGGATAGTTGACCTCGAAATTAGCATAACTGGATTAAAATTACAGTAACGTTACTGTAACTTTTAACCTGGTGTTGATATTTTTAAGTACCTTAGAACTATTCTTAATTGATCATAGCATAGAAAATAAAAAAAAAATAAAAAGCTTTTTTTACATTACTGTAACGTATTTTGGACATATCTTTTTTATACGTTATCATCTTATTAACCTAGAGTATTATTTGTACTTTAGGGGAACTTAAAAAAAAACTGTATATTTATGTTTATTAGTTTTATCTTTTATGGTAAAAAATTACGAAATATTCTTACAGAACTTACGCAATTAAAAGATGGTAACAGTTGGAGTGATTTGGTTTCTAATGAAATTGATTTTGATTCACTCAGTCCGGATATGAAAATCTTAACAGACCGGTTTCGCGAAAACATTCATATTTTTACTACAAGAAAATATAGAGAAGAAAACTCTTCTGAAGTAGAAATATTTAACAGAACTGTAGGGGTACCTTTAATTTTTAGTTCTACATTTGATGTAGTTTTTGGTATGATAAATGAACTTAAATCGGACGATTATAAAGTTTTTTATAGAAATTTTAGTCCTACTGAGTTAACATACCATGTGGTACTTTTATTATATTGTCTTAATTTTCTAGCTATTCGACAGCTTTTTCACTTAAACATTAATGATTTGGACAGTGTTAAACCTGGACGAGGGTCGCGCGCGTTACGTTATTTAGAGTTAGATTTCACATGGAGTGAAGTGATACAAGTCGCAAAGTTACTTTCAGTTTATAAGCAGAGATATACTAAAATCAGTAAGCAAATTCTTTCAAAAAATCTTCAATTTGTGCTGGCGGCTATTAGCTTTGGTTTTCCGACATTACGTAGAGAAAATGATAATTTTTTTGTTGGTATTCACCATATTTTTTCCTGGCATGAAGTGAGTCTTACCCTTCCTGGTAAAGAAGCTGAAGATGTTTTGACCTGCTTTCAAATCTGGCGAAATGATAGTTTTAATATTAATTCTGTGCAAAATTCTGAGCTAAGTTTAATGTCACTACCGGATAACGCTGTACTTCGGTTTAAATGGAAGCCTCTTAGGAATTCTTCGGGTAATTTCGTGAACCATGGTTCTTCTTTTTTCGATTTTCAATTTGTGTTTGAACTTAACAAAGCCATTTTGAATGAAAATTCTATCCCTTCTCAACAAAGGCTTACTATATTTAAAAGTGTTTTTAACTTAATTCTTCATATTCGTACCCGAGTAGAGGCTAAGGAAAACTATGTCCCTCAAGATTGTAGCTTAAATTTAAACTTTTTCTATTCTCTTGGGGGAAACGTAGTTGCGAATTCTGAACTATTTTGCATACGAGTTCACAGAGTTCAGCTTATTCTGTATAAACTCGGCCTTGGAGTTCTTTCTGTGCAAAATTGGAATGTTGACTATAAATTTCGAGCGGATACTGTTATTGATTTTGTTGTCAATCAAGCGGCTTATAACGAACATACCGGTTTGATTGAAATTCCGACTGCACTTTCGGAAGATCTGGCTGAAATTGCGAGAAGAGCCCCTTATCTCAGCTCGGACAAGATAAAAAATAAACCTTTTTTCTTATCTGATGATGAATGGTTTGCTGTAAAAAATCTGTAAGTTTATTTTTGTATAAATTTTTATTATAAAATAAAAAAAAATTGGTGTATTGAGATTACACCAATTTTTTTTGCCCTCATATCATTACTGTAATATTACAGTAATGATACAGTAATGATTTTTCAATTAGTAATTTAATAAGGTTTAAATGAAAAAAAATTTAAATAAAAATTTTTTATGAATCGCTTTTTAGAAGATAGTCTTTATTTACGCATTGCCTTGATTTTATCGAAAGAAAATGGAGTTCAAACTGAAATATGTGAAAAACTAAAAAATTATCCCTGGAGTGAAAAAGCGATAGATTATATTATCGAATATTTCAACTCAATTTTGCTTTTAGAAGAAAGATTAGTCGATTTAGAATATGGTTCCAGAGAAAGAATAAAATTAAAAAATAATTTAAGAATTAAAAAATTACGCCTTCGAGACGTTATTATTCGAAATGCAAAAGAGATAAATCTGATGATTTATTTCGATAATTTTTTGGATTTACAGAAAAAACGTTCTGAAATTTTTTTTGTGTATAAAGCTGATGATTATCTTTTTTCGACAATTATGAAAATTTTTTTGTTTCTTAAAAAAGAAATTAAATTTTACTTTCATGACATAAATTTTATTGTTTTAAATAAAAATTTTTATATTGAATTACGAAAAGTTTTGAGATTATGCATATTATTTGCTGATTTAATAATTAAGGAAAAGAATTTCTTTGTTAATGTAAAAAATTTGAATTTAAATTTTAATTCCAAGGGAATTAAATTAAGAAAAAAATATTTAATTTCTATGTTGAATATTTTAGATTTGGTGCAACAAAATGCGGTCTTTCCTTCAAGGGATTTTATAATAAAGAATGGTACTTTTAAAAATTTTCTTACGCAAAATGAATTACATTGCAAGAAAACCGATTCTGAAAGAATTCAGAATAGTATTGGAGTTGCATTTGAATTTGATATAAAAGAATTCAAATTTAAATTAAAAACTTTACTACAAAACTCATTTTTTTTAGATTCTCTACAGAGCATATTACTTTGTTTTCCGGGAAAATCTATTAGCAATGTATGTTTCGTATTTTTTAATTTTGAAAACGAAAACGACAATGTGATATCTTTTGTTTTATTTATTTTTAAAAGAGAAAATTTGGAATTCGAGAAAAAAAATTTTGACTCAAAAAATTGTTCGCTTCCATCTGTGGAATGCTTATTTTCAAGCGAAAATGCGGTGAAACCAAATGAGATTTTACGTATTTTATAAAGTCAAATCTGCGATAATCACATGTATATGTTACAGTAACATTGCATCAATTATTTAAGTTTTTGTTTCAGGTATTTAAAAACGGGTGAAAAATGTTTCAGGTATTAGTCGATTTTTTTCTCCCTCTCAAACAAAACATCTAAAAAGCTTCTTTTCCTAAAATTTCCCCTAATATATAGGGAACGGGTAGGGTCGGTGGGGGGGGGTGGTGGTGGCGTTGTGTTGTGTGTGTGTTGTGTGTGTGTGTGATGTGTAATGTGATATTATGTAATGCTGTATTGTGTGTGTGTGTTGTGTTGTGTGTATTATATTATTGTGTGTGTGTGTTGTGTGTGTGTGTGTTGTGTGTGTGTGTGATGTGTAATGTGATATAATGTAATGCTGTATTGTGTGTGTGTGATGTGTAATGTGATATAATGTAATGCTGTATTGTGTGTGTGTGTTGTGTTGTGTGTATTGTGTGTTGTGTTGTGTGTATTATATTATTGTGTGTGTGTGTTGTGTGTGTGTGTGATGTGTAATGTGATATAATGTAATAATGCTGTATTGTGTGTGTGTGTTGTGTGTGTGTGTGATGTGTAATGTGATATAATGTAATAATGCTGTATTGTGTGTGTGTGATGTGTAATGTGATATAATGTAATGCTGTATTGTGTGTGTGTGTTGTGTTGTGTGTATTGTGTGTTGTGTTGTGTGTATTATATTATTGTGTGTGTGTGTTGTGTGTGTGTGTGATGTGTAATGTGATATAATGTAATAATGCTGTATTGTGTGTGTGTGTTGTGTGTGTGTGTGATGTGTAATGTGATATAATGTAATAATGCTGTATTGTGTGTGTGTGATGTGTAATGTGATATGTTAATGTAATGCTGTATTGTGTGTTGTGTTGTGTGTTGTTTTTTTTTTTTTTTTTTTGTTATGATTGTTGTGTATGTGTTGTTATGTTATGGTCGAAAAAAAAAATTTTACAGCCTCATGAACATAATCTTTTCAATTTTAATTTTTTTTATGTCTGTAGTTTTCACCTTTAATACTACAGATCCAGTTGGAATGGATTTTTTTTCCTGGCTAGAAAAGAAGAAAAAAAATTTATCCACGGAGCCCTTTTATTTTCAGAAAACATTATGTGGATTAAAAAATAATTTTAATGCAGATTTGTTTTTTGAACCATTGCCTTTGGACATAGTTTCAAATGCAAGTAAAAAAGTTCCCATGTTTTATACGGAAATTTCAATGGATCTTTATAAAAACAAAATCTTAAAATTTAATTTAAATGAAGATTTTGATTTTTTTTCACAAAGCATTCCACAGATGGAAGCGAACAATTTTTCTGGAGATGAGTCTTTCTCCACTTTGGTTTTAAATTCTTTTATCATTCTCCATGGGGAAAAAAAAGAATCCAATGGTTCTAGAAATAATTTATTTTTAATTTATGCTTTCGATAGCTTAAGAGAATTTTCTTTAGCCCAAATCGAACTCTCTCATTTTGTTTTGGAAAAAAATTATAAAATCTTTTTTACTAAAAAAATTTCTTTGATTGCTTATCCTATGCAGTAATTTTTTTAGTAAAAAAGTAAAAAAAATCTTAAAAAATAATTTTATTTCTAAGATTTTTTTTTACTTTTTTTCGTACCAGATTTCTTTTTTTATTTCAAAAGTTTTTGCGTGTTGGCCGAATATTAATTTTGTAATAAAACTTATTTTTTTTTTTATTTTTTTGTCAAGATTAAAATCTGTTTCACCAATTATTAACGATATTATACCATCGTGTTCCAAACTAAGTAGGATGTAATTTTTTTGTTGTAACATTTCTAAATTCACAAATGTTGTGAGTAAAGATTCTATGGTTTCAAGAATAGAAAAGGTTCTATTTGATTTTTTTATTAACCCTGGCTTGCGTGAAAATTTTTTTTCTTCTTCAAAAATGGGAAGTTCACCTCCTAGGAAAAAATTTTCTTCGTCTAATTTTTTGGTCACTTGTGTAATTATTTGAATTAAATAGTGATTGCTGATAAATTCTTGCAATTTTTGCCGTTTGTATGGGCTTATATCATTTGGATTAAAGTTTTTCATGTAAAGGCTGATTGAACTGCCGCCAAAAATAATAGACAATATTTTCCTTTTTATGAAATTTTTGTTTAATTTTTTTTCTGTTAAAAGTTCTTTTGGTAACTCTGAGTAAATTTCATCCCAATTAATTTTATCTGGAGTAAAATTTTCAGGAAAAAACATCCGATTAAAATTTAATATGATGTTTAAAAAAATTGCACGGTAATCGATATTTACTATAGCTTTTTTTTTATCACCGATCATGAATTTGCCAAAGTTCATCCAATAAAAAACTTTAAATTCTCCTTCTAGATACAATAAAGAGATTTTCCCGCTTGAGTACGAAACTTGATTTACACGAGGTATAGTCCCAGTATAATTTTTTTTTAATTGCGAATTGAAATCATATTGGCAAGGAATAATATCAGTATAAACATAATAATTTTCTTTACTCAAAAAATTAGGATTATTTCTATTTTGTTTTTGACTTTCTTTATAAATTTCTTTGAAGAAATTTTTATTTTGGCCTTTTACCTTTAATTCTGTAAGAATTTCTTTATTAATATTATTTATAAAAACATAATATTCGGAAAAAAACATTTGAAGTTCTTTTTCTAAATTCGAATTTTCCTTGAAAAGATTTTGGTTTAAATTTTTTTCCAAATTCAATATTTTTTCTAAGCAATTCTGCAAAATTTTTGCCTTTTTAATTCTTTTTTTTATTATTTCATTTATTATTTCATTTTTTAAAATTTTAACTGGAATTATGTTTTTTTCAATTAAATATTGATCCAAATAAGGTTTTTTAAATTCAAATTTTTTATTCATAGTGTAATATTTAATATTTTAATTAAGAATCTGTTTTTGGTGAATTAAATTCATTTTTTTCGGAATCGGATTCATCGGATTCTTTTAAATCAGAATTAGCATAATTTTTATAATTTTCGTTATTTTCGCTTAATTTCCATTGTAAAATTACTATAATCTCTTTTTCATTGAAAATTTGACTAATAAATTCAAGATTACTCATGCAGATCACTTGAAGTTTTCGTATAATATTGTGTTGACTTTTCGTTTTCTCATGAAGATTTACTTTTCTTTTTTCTTTATTTGAATGGTTGTGTTGCAATTCCTTATCCAATGCTATCATGAACAGCTCGGCATTAAAAAAAGAATAATTTGCAATTTTTGTTAAACCGATTTCGTCGCCCCATTTTTTTAGAACTAATTCAACAACTGCTAAAGGAATATTTTTCTTGGCAGCAAATTCTTTTTTTTCTATTAGATTTTGATAACTTATTGGATTCATAATATTGAATTAAATATATTTTTTACTTTCTTTTTTAGTCATGTTAACAAAAAAACTTTTAAGAACATTTATTCGTTACAGTAACGTTACAGTAACGTTTG
>CAXIWF010000873.1:0-14491 GCA_964036045.1 Eutreptiella sp. 'Long Island Sound 2002'
TGGACACGGTCCCGCATGCATATCACGTGACTCTCATGGGCTGGTGTACTAAGGCGAGGAAGTTGCTTCACCGGAGATGAATCGTATGAGACTAGTACCGGTCCGAGCCTGTGAGCCGCAGTGGCCCCGCATGCTGTGGGTTCTCTGCCTCTGGTCAAGGGCTGGCACTGGGATCATCGCGCGGAGCAGGCCTCCACGTGGTGATTCCAGTGCTTGCCCAGTGCAGCCTTCATGGATCCCCGTTTCGGCTCGCCCGGCCGAATCGCGCGAGGAAAGCTCCCGTTCCGCGGGGCCCGTTTGTTACTATGTAAGGGGAGGCCCCCGGCGGCGTCGCATGGCGCCCCGGCCCCGAGACCGCCGGAGGCGATCCTGGGTCAGCCCGTCACCATCCCAGCCGGATGTCCTGTGCAGCCTTCATGGATCCCCGTTTCGGCTCGCCCGGCCGAATCGCGCGAGGAAAGCTCCCGTTCCGCGGGGCCCGTTTGTTACTATGTAAGGGGAGGCCCCCGGCGGCGTCGCATGGCGCCCCGGCCCCGAGACCGCCGGAGGCGATCCTGGGTCAGCCCGTCACCATCCCAGCCGGATGTCCTGTGCAGCCTTCATGGATCCCCGTTTCGGCTCGCCCGGCCGAATCGCGCGAGGAAAGCTCCCGTTCCGCGGGGCCCGTTTGTTACTATGTAAGGGGAGGCCCCCGGCGGCGTCGCATGGCGCCCCGGCCCCGAGACCGCCGGAGGCGATCCTGGGTCACAGCGTGAGGCAGGCTGCAACCTCCGCTATACAAATCAACCCAGCCCCCACGTGGATAAGACCCGTTCTGGTTGTATCGATCCCGCTGCGGCGCAGCCCTCGCGAGGCTGCCCTGCGGCGGGGCAACGGAGATGATGCAGAGGCATTCGATCGTGAGTTGGTACAGCCTTGGCTGTCGGCCATGGGGTGCGCGCCACCTCTGGCCATGGATCCGAGATCGCCCCCCGCCGGAGTCCATCTCCGGCGGGTTCCGAGACGCGGCCCGTGCATGCACATGCACGGGCGCTTGGAGAGCTCCGGTTCTCCGTGGTTTGATGCAGTCACCGACGGATTGGCTCCTCCACGGGGCGTCCGTCGGAGGGCGTGGCTCACGGCAAGCCACCGTGGAGAGGCCATTGACGCCCCTTCATGGGGTTCGATGGTCGCTCCTGGGCATGATGCAGTCGAGTGATTCTGGTTGATCCTGCCAGTTGTCATATGCTTCTCTCAAGGACTAAGCCATGCAAGTGTCAGAATACATGGGATTGAGAGTGAATCTGTGAATGGCTCATTACACCGGCGACAATCTGATGACTGTGCACTGGTTGCTTGGGGCCCTCGTGGTCCCCTGTGACATCGGTCCGGATATTCACCTCAACTGGGTGGCTAATACATGGAAGCTCAGAGCTGTGGCCCGTTCAGGGTCACTGGCAGTTGGCCGATATCAAGACCTGCGCCCGTACAGGGCAGCGTGCAAGGGTGATTCAGGCCGTTTTCTGTGATGGCAAAGATGGTTCTACCATGAATGCTCCACAGTGTGAGTCTCTGACCTATCAGCTCTGGTTGGTGGTGTAGTGGACCACCATGGCTATCACGGGTAACGGGAAATCAGGGTTTGATTCCGGAGAGGGAGCCTAAGAAACGGCTACCATTGCCAAGGCGAGCAGCAGGCGCGCAAATTGTCCACTGCCGACACTGGTCTGGCGAGACAGCGACGAGCCATAGCAGCCCTGCTCACCCTGTGTGGTGGGTGGGACTCCGCAATGAATGCTATCCAAACGCAGCAATGAGTATCAACTGGAGGGCAAGTCTGGTGCCAGCAGCTGCGGTAATTCCAGCTCCAAGAGCGTATACAAATGTTGCTGCTGTTGAAAAGCTCGTAGTCAACCCCTGGGCATGGGGCTGCAGGGCGTCCGGCCGCTCTGCTGGGGCTGTCTCCCGGCCGTCAGGCCGGGTGGCGGCCTCCGTGGATGCGCTGCTGGATTCAAACCCCCTGCAGATGGTCCCCGTGCCCGCTTTGCATGGGTTCGGACCGCTCCGGCAAGAAGCCTCCTTCAGTGGTGGCTGATGCGGTCATGCCTCTGACATGGGCGCGGGTCACTTGCGACCCGACCTCGGAGCCGTCCATGGATGCCACTGTGAACAACTCAGCGCGTCCAAAGCAAACGTGACTTGATTGCATGATTCAGCGCGGGATGGCAAAGGATCGACCATATGTGGACACAGCTGTTCTGCTGAGTCTCAGGGTCCGCAAAGGGCAACGCAGTGCTGGTGCCCCCAGATGGCCGGAGGCTATCCGCTCCGGCGGTGGCCTTCACCGGGCAGCTGGGCGGTGCTGGCTCTGAACGGCAGTGATGGGTCTGTTCGTCGTGATGGATATTGACACGCCAGAGGTGAAATTCTCAGACCGCTGTGGGATCAACTGCGGCAAAGGCGTTCCACTGGAGCATGTTCGTCGATCAAGAACGAGAGTGTGGGGAGCGAAGATGATCAGATACCATCGTAGTCTACCGCTGTAAACTATGTCAGCTCGGTGTCGGTGGGCCATAATCTCCTCAACAGGATGCCATCGGTTTCACTCCTCTGCAGCGAGAAATCAAAGCTTACGGATTCAGGGGGGAGTACGGTCTCAAGGCTGAAACTTAAAGGAATTGATGGAATGGCACCACAAGGCGTGGAGTATGCGGCTTAATTTGACTCAACACGGGGAATGTTACCAGGTCAGGACGCAGTCGGGATTGACAGATTGAGGGTTCTTTCTTGATCCTCTGGACGGTGGTGCATGGCCGCTCCTGATTGGTGGAGTGATTTGTCTGGTTGATTCCGATAACGAGTGAGACCTCTGCCTCTGAATAGTCCCCGGTCTCGCATTCATGTAGGACGGAACACCTGACCCGTGGGTCGGCTTGCCGGTCCCACCGGGGCTCGTGGATTACCCGTCTGAGAGTGCCGGGTATGCTGCTTCTCTCGGGTGCCGTGCATGTTTACCAAGTGCACGCAAGCCAGAGCCAACAGCAGGTCTGTGATGCTCCTAGATGTTCTGGGCCGCACGCGCACTACACTGGTCCAGTGAACAAGCCTTGGTGTCCCATCCATGGGACCGTCCTGCCCAGAAGTGGGCGGGCAACCTTTGCAGCTGTGAATGCGTGTTTGGGATTGATGCTTGCAACTATCTGTCATGAACAAGGAATGCCTGGTATGTGCACGTCATCAGCTTGCACAGATTATGTCCCTGCCATTTATACACACCGCCCATCGTTGCTACTGATGGCAGAATGATAAAGCCCTCAGGAACTCAAGCTGATTGGCACTCGTGCACATCAATGTCTTGTCATGGAATTTGGGCGATGTTCTGTTGCTAGAGGAAGCAAAAGTTGTAACAAGGTTGCTGTAGGTGAACCTGCAGCAGGATCATTGTCGAAGCTTTGTGCAACGCCACCTGCTGGTCAACCAGTGGGTGACGGCGCTGAGGGCTCTCCCGCGCCAGGGAGCAGAGATAGATGGTTGTTGATGTCCAACCTGCTGCAGTGGATGCCTTGGTCCATGTGATGTGGAAGAACGGAGTAGCCTTCGATACGGGAATTGCGAAATGCAGAGACTCGTGAGCTTTGTGGAGATGACTACCTTTGAACGCAACAGGCAAGTGGAGACCAGCGGTTCAATGCCGGTTTCTCCCTTTCGATGCTTCAGTGTCTGAGTCGGAATCGTTATCCAATACGGCTGCAATGATGCCACGGGATCCCATGTTCATCATGGGGTCATTTGGCGTGCAGAGCAGCGCGGAGGGGTGTCCTTCACCTCTCCGCGCGCAGAGGCTTGATCATGGAGCCCACGGACCGCGGCCCAGCCGCGACTCCGCGGGCTCAGAGCGGGGCGGTGCCAACGGCCTCTGGAGACAGAGACCCGTGGTGTTGCCCTCCGATTGGCCTTCGGACGCCCGTTGATGAGAACCGTTGGAGCATGCTGCATTGTGGAGTGATTCGAACCGTTGCATCACCCGCGGCCAAGCCCTGCACGGCGCTGGAACCATCATGGCACGCGGCGCTGGTGTTGGGCCTTCTCCGGCCGCGGGTGATGGGTTTGACACTCCCGGTGCACGGCCCTGATGGATGATTCATCGGGTTGCATTGCTTCGCAATGCCATCGGCTGGCGACCTGAAGCACAGAGAGCTACCTGCTGAATTTAAGCATATCACTTGGCAGAGGAAGAGACAGCAATCGCGATGGCTTCAGTAATGGCGAATGAACCAGATTGACACGGTCTACCCGTATCGTTGTTGGTCACCTGATGCGGTGAGCACTGGGTGCACTCCGGGATGCAATGCTGGCATGGGGATGGCTGTCACGGCTGCACAGACCTACTATGGCGCCGATCCAGAGTCAGAGTGGCCTGGGATGGTCCGCGATACCTGGGCTACAGCCCTCCTGTCAAGAGGACTGGTCGGTGTTCTTAGCCATGGTGTGCACACACGCCAGACCCTGGAGTAGAGCTGCTTGGGACTGTAGGTCAAACGGCCAGGCATGTCCGTGGCAAGGCTGCATACAGACATGGGACCGATAGCTAACAAGTAGACTGATCGAAACGTGCAAAGGACTCTGCAAAGAGGGTTCAAAGTGCCTGAAGCTGCGGCAGGCGACCGGTGGTGGATGCTTCCCTGACACAGAGGATTGCGATGCGGCCCCGGACCGTGAAGTGGCTGGCGGGACCATCCGTGGCTCTCGCACAGGCATTGGCGGTCGTGGGGCCCTTCCCGGCTTTTGGACAAGCGACCTCGGGTCTGGCCTGCGGCTGGCTGCAGAGCCCCACTCTCTGGTGGGATCGATTCGCAGTGGCATTCTGGCAGAGGCACTCCGCCTGTCTGGACCTGGGGGCATGCATTTGGTCGCTGTGACCTATGCCCCGACGGAGAAGAGGCTTCATTGGCTGGGATTCTGGATGGCTTCCGGGCTTGGCTTTGCTCTTTGGTGCTCTGCTGTCCCGCCCGGAGCCGTAACCCATGTCACGGAGCATCATCCTTCGAGAGGGCAAATGTGGCAAGGCAGAATGGCCCTGTGGGTGTCCGGTGTGCCCCTGTGTGGTGCACCGGATGCATGTGCCTACCAACCGCGCCGGGTGCAATCAGTGGGAGAGCTAGTGGTGTGCAGGCCCTCCAGGTCTCTCATCCCGGCTCTCGGTACCCCGGTTGGTGCACAGTGGTGCAAAGGTGTCAAGAGTGGCTTGGCAAGGCAGGGACATCCCCTGCCCGTCTTGAAACACGGACCAAGGAGTCTATCGGAGGCCGCAGGCAATGCTGTGCGTGTAGTCAAAGCTGGTACGGAGCAACTGGTGGCGGGGCCCGCTGTGCCGCCGCCTTGGCCGGGTTTGGCCTCCGCGACCCGACCCAGGCGTGGCATGCAGCAGTGGCCGCAGCTGCCGATTCTCCCGAACGTTGCCTGGTTAAAGCGAACGGACCACTTTCTCCGCGGTGCTACTGTGTTTCACCGCGCCTTTGGGGACTCTGAAGAGCGTGTGGCCATGCCTCTGGGGACTCTGCGCCGCGGTGCTGCCTCTTGGATCCATGCGGGATCTATGGTGCTGCGTGCCGCATGTTTCTCCATGGCGTGCAATGGCAAACCGATCTGATGCAAGAGCTGCCGAGCCTGAATCCAATGGACACTGGTTCTGAGTGCGAGGTGTCCTCCATGGGACCCGAAAGATGGTGAACTATACCTGGCTACGGCGAAGCCGTGGGAAACTGCGGTGGAGGCCGGTCGCAATCCTGACGTGCAAATCGTGTTGTCTGAGCGGGGCATAGGGGTGAAAGGCCAATCGAACCATCTAGTAGCTGGTTTCCGCCCAAGTTTCCCTCAGGATAGCTGGGGCTGGGAGTGTGTCCGAACTCGTCGATCGTGATGCGGCTTTTGTCCGGTAAAGCAATGCATGAGAGGCATTCTGGGGAGTCTATCAGTCCTCAACCTATTCTCAAACTGTGAATGGGCAAGCATCGGAGGCACACTTCTCTGCATCCGGCGTCTGTGTGTGGCGCGTCAAAGGCCATCCCTGGCCGACGGCGTGCCCAACGCAGTCCGCTGTGCCTGAGTGTGTTTGAGAGATGGTGGCAGCCTTCTGGCCTCAGCGGGGTGGGGCATTCTGCCCGGGCATCCGCTGAGGCCGCTGGGGCCCAACCCGGAACAGTGTGCAGCCCCATGTGGGCCATTACTGGTAAGCAGTGCTGGCGATGCGGGATGATCCGAGAGCGCGGTTGCAGGGTTCAAGTGCTGGCTCATACATAGAATCCACAAAGGATGTTGTCCGCTAGAGATAGCAGGGCGGTGGCCATGAAGGTTGGAATCCGCTTAGGAGTGTGTAACAACCCACCTGCCGAAGCGGGCAGCTTCGAAAATGGATGATGCTCAAGCCAGAGGCGTTGTTTGACTTACACCGCGCCGCTGCTGTGGCAGCAGGGCAGGTGCAGCAGTGCGTAGGCGAGACGCAAGGGTTCGCGGTGCTGGCTCCGGGGTGACCCGGAGGGAAGTATCCCTTGGTGCAGATCTTGGTTGCAGTAGCGAGTATTCTTTCTGGTGGCTCATGCAGGCTCTCTCTTGCAGAGGCCTGCTGCTGGCCTGAGTGGTTGAGGACTGGAGTGGAGCAGGCTTCCATACCAACAGCCGTTGAATATGGGTCAGTCGATTGTAAGCCAGATGGCAATGCTCACGGATACGGCAAAGGCTGCAAAGTTCGGGGCCTCTGGCTCCGGGTCGCCCGTCCCGCGGCTGGCGCCGTGCTGGTCCCCCACTGGGTGCCATGGGGTGCGCGGCGCTGTGCCCTTCGGGTGAAGCTCGGTGCCAGGGCTCTGCCTTGCAGGAGTGGCGAACAGGCAGACGAATCTAATATTCCGACACGCTGGTACCAGGGTCTTGGCTGATGATACTCAGAACGCTTTCTCGGAGAGATTGCTGGGAAGGGCCAGTGGCAACGCTGGTGTTCTCAAGTCCGGTGCTGCGGGGCCGCGTCTCGGTGGCGCCCCTGTGGAGTTGTCTTTTCCATCTGACAGCTGGAGTGTGTGGGCTATCCACTGACATGCTGCATGGCGACATAGCTCTCTGCTTGGCAAGATGGTGCTGCATTGGTACCATTGGACTTACGCGTGCCCTGCTCTGAGGGTTTGGCCTCGGCCGACCCGGAATGCGCCATGCCTTTGGTGGCCACCGACTCCATGGAACGCCCTGCGAAGTTGTGCAACAAAGCGTGAACCCTTGGTGACCAAACCGGGACAAGCCCCCATCTGGGGGCTCTGATCCGATTGGAATGGCTCCGTACCGAATCACCGCAGCTGGTCTCTTCGGCTAGACGCCGCTGGTCAACAGTGCAAATGCAGCTAAGGGAAATCGGCAAACTGGTTGTGTACCTTCGGAAGATGTGGTGGCTCCAAGGGCCAGGGTGTCAGGCCTGCCCGTCGGGATTGCACGGAACCCTCCGGGGCTTGGTTGTCCTGTGCCAGGGCTGGCTTCCCAGCCGTCCTCTGGCCGTGGGCGTCCAGGCCCCACCTCAGCCGAAGGCCGCTTCTCCAGCGGGCGTGATCCTTGTGCCTCGGAACGGCCAAGCACGCCCCGCCGCGGCTCTTGGGTGGAGGCACGGAGCTTTGGGTGTGCAAAGAAGAGAGGCTGTGCCTTCGGGTGCGGCCTGGCTTCAGTTCCCGTGGGCGGGGAGATGGCCGACCTGAGACGTCGGCCCCATCCGTGGCACCCACGTGTGGTCTACTCGGAACTGTGTACTACGCAGGGGAATCTGACTGTTTAATTGAAACACAGCTTTGCGATGGGACCTGCTGGCTGGTTCCGCGAGGTGACTTCTGCCCAGTGCTCTGATTGTCAATGCAAAGAGATTTAGCCAAGCGCGGGTAAACGGCGGGAGTAACTATGACTCTCTTAAGGTAGCCAAATGCCTCGTCGACTGATTATTGACGCGCATGAATGGATCAACGAGATTCCTGCTGTCCCTAGATGCTGGCTGGTGAACCAACCGCCAAGGGAACGGGCTTGGGTGTTCCAGCGGGGAAAGAAGACCCTGTTGAGTTTGACTCTAGTCTGACAGAGTGCAGCAGCATGGAGGGTGTAGCACAGGTGGGAAGTGCGCGCCAACTCATGGCATTGATCATGGCCTTCGCGGCCATCTCGACTGTCGGCTCTTCCGTCCTTCTGGATATGATGAGGCTCCGCGCTGCTACGCGCAAGCTTGCAATGAAATACCACTACCTCCACAGCCGCTTTACTAATCGGATGATTCGGGTACGGCAGCCGCTGGCACCTCTTGGTGCCCGACCTAGAGGCACGTCCCTTGCGTCGTGCCTCACGGCCTCACCGCTTCGTGTGCCAAGCACAGTTCCGGGCCCTCGGGCCCGTGTGCGACCCAGGTGCTTTGTTCGCCGCAGCTTCGGGACACTGCTCAGATGGGGAGTTTGGCTGGGGCGGCACACCTGTTACAGGACAACGCAGGTGTCCCGAAGCACTGCTCAGGCGGGACGGAAACCCCTCACAGAGGAGCAGGTCAAAGGCACTGCTGATGCAGTCACTTTCAGTAAGAGTCCACAATGTGCAAGCGTGGCCTTGCGATCCTTTGGTCAAGCACGCGAGTTCCGGATATTGAAGCCAGAGGTGTCAGAAAAATTACCACAGGGATAACTGGCTTGTGGCAGCCAAGCGTTCGAAGCGACGTTGCTTTTTGATCCTTCGATGTCGGCTCTTCCTAGCTTCTCACCTGCAGCCGAGTAGAAGAGTTGGATTGTTCACCCACCAACAGGGAACGTGAGCTGGGTTTAGACCGTCGTGAGACAGGTTGGTTTTACCCTCCTGCAACGGCCGCTATTCTGTCTTCAGAACTCCCGATGAGCACGGTTTGCTTCTCGACGGCGATCCTTCGCGATTGCCTTCACACTTGTGATGATTGGGTTTGACGACGGCAGCGCGTGGTAGTACGAGAGGAACCCTCGTGCCATGCCTCTGGTTTCTGTGGTCGGCTGAGCGGCCGGGGCTTGCTAGTCTACACATGGCGGATATTGGCTGAAAGCATCTAAGTCTGAACCGGGCACCCGGCGTGTGCACACCCCATGGGGCAGCAGCATCCGAGCGCATGGCTTCGTGCGACTCGGTGCATCCTGTACCAGAGTGTCCGACAAACACCCCATGGGGCTCAGTGCCCGATCGCCTCCGCATACCGAACTTTGGACAAGCACTGTCAAATAAGGCTAGCGTGCCCTGCGTTCCGCGCGGGGTTGGATCTCCGATGGCCAATGCCGGGGCGTGCGTCTCGAATGCCGTGAAGAGGCCTGGGCTTCAGTCTCTGGTGACGTCCTTCGAAGGGCCCACGGAGGCCTCGCCGCGGCACAGCGAGAGCAGCGCACGCCTCCGGTCGGAGGAGGCAAGATGACGTGATTGGACAATCGCATGGCTTTCTATGGTTTTGGATCCGAGGCATCGCCCTCCAGTCAGCAGTGATGCAGTCGAAACATTCCGCGGCAAGGTTGCATGAGATAGCGTGACATTGATGGTGGGCTTCCGGGCCTACCATTGTGCATGCCTCTTTGGACACGGTCCCGCATGCATATCACGTGACTCTCATGGGCTGGTGTACTAAGGCGAGGAAGTTGCTTCACCGGAGATGAATCGTATGAGACTAGTACCGGTCCGAGCCTGTGAGCCGCAGTGGCCCCGCATGCTGTGGGTTCTCTGCCTCTGGTCAAGGGCTGGCACTGGGATCATCGCGCGGAGCAGGCCTCCACGTGGTGATTCCAGTGCTTGCCCAGTGCAGCCTTCATGGATCCCCGTTTCGGCTCGCCCGGCCGAATCGCGCGAGGAAAGCTCCCGTTCCGCGGGGCCCGTTTGTTACTATGTAAGGGGAGGCCCCCGGCGGCGTCGCATGGCGCCCCGGCCCCGAGACCGCCGGAGGCGATCCTGGGTCAGCCCGTCACCATCCCAGCCGGATGTCCTGTGCAGCCTTCATGGATCCCCGTTTCGGCTCGCCCGGCCGAATCGCGCGAGGAAAGCTCCCGTTCCGCGGGGCCCGTTTGTTACTATGTAAGGGGAGGCCCCCGGCGGCGTCGCATGGCGCCCCGGCCCCGAGACCGCCGGAGGCGATCCTGGGTCACAGCGTGAGGCAGGCTGCAACCTCCGCTATACAAATCAACCCAGCCCCCACGTGGATAAGACCCGTTCTGGTTGTATCGATCCCGCTGCGGCGCAGCCCTCGCGAGGCTGCCCTGCGGCGGGGCAACGGAGATGATGCAGAGGCATTCGATCGTGAGTTGGTACAGCCTTGGCTGTCGGCCATGGGGTGCGCGCCACCTCTGGCCATGGATCCGAGATCGCCCCCCGCCGGAGTCCATCTCCGGCGGGTTCCGAGACGCGGCCCGTGCATGCACATGCACGGGCGCTTGGAGAGCTCCGGTTCTCCGTGGTTTGATGCAGTCACCGACGGATTGGCTCCTCCACGGGGCGTCCGTCGGAGGGCGTGGCTCACGGCAAGCCACCGTGGAGAGGCCATTGACGCCCCTTCATGGGGTTCGATGGTCGCTCCTGGGCATGATGCAGTCGAGTGATTCTGGTTGATCCTGCCAGTTGTCATATGCTTCTCTCAAGGACTAAGCCATGCAAGTGTCAGAATACATGGGATTGAGAGTGAATCTGTGAATGGCTCATTACACCGGCGACAATCTGATGACTGTGCACTGGTTGCTTGGGGCCCTCGTGGTCCCCTGTGACATCGGTCCGGATATTCACCTCAACTGGGTGGCTAATACATGGAAGCTCAGAGCTGTGGCCCGTTCAGGGTCACTGGCAGTTGGCCGATATCAAGACCTGCGCCCGTACAGGGCAGCGTGCAAGGGTGATTCAGGCCGTTTTCTGTGATGGCAAAGATGGTTCTACCATGAATGCTCCACAGTGTGAGTCTCTGACCTATCAGCTCTGGTTGGTGGTGTAGTGGACCACCATGGCTATCACGGGTAACGGGAAATCAGGGTTTGATTCCGGAGAGGGAGCCTAAGAAACGGCTACCATTGCCAAGGCGAGCAGCAGGCGCGCAAATTGTCCACTGCCGACACTGGTCTGGCGAGACAGCGACGAGCCATAGCAGCCCTGCTCACCCTGTGTGGTGGGTGGGACTCCGCAATGAATGCTATCCAAACGCAGCAATGAGTATCAACTGGAGGGCAAGTCTGGTGCCAGCAGCTGCGGTAATTCCAGCTCCAAGAGCGTATACAAATGTTGCTGCTGTTGAAAAGCTCGTAGTCAACCCCTGGGCATGGGGCTGCAGGGCGTCCGGCCGCTCTGCTGGGGCTGTCTCCCGGCCGTCAGGCCGGGTGGCGGCCTCCGTGGATGCGCTGCTGGATTCAAACCCCCTGCAGATGGTCCCCGTGCCCGCTTTGCATGGGTTCGGACCGCTCCGGCAAGAAGCCTCCTTCAGTGGTGGCTGATGCGGTCATGCCTCTGACATGGGCGCGGGTCACTTGCGACCCGACCTCGGAGCCGTCCATGGATGCCACTGTGAACAACTCAGCGCGTCCAAAGCAAACGTGACTTGATTGCATGATTCAGCGCGGGATGGCAAAGGATCGACCATATGTGGACACAGCTGTTCTGCTGAGTCTCAGGGTCCGCAAAGGGCAACGCAGTGCTGGTGCCCCCAGATGGCCGGAGGCTATCCGCTCCGGCGGTGGCCTTCACCGGGCAGCTGGGCGGTGCTGGCTCTGAACGGCAGTGATGGGTCTGTTCGTCGTGATGGATATTGACACGCCAGAGGTGAAATTCTCAGACCGCTGTGGGATCAACTGCGGCAAAGGCGTTCCACTGGAGCATGTTCGTCGATCAAGAACGAGAGTGTGGGGAGCGAAGATGATCAGATACCATCGTAGTCTACCGCTGTAAACTATGTCAGCTCGGTGTCGGTGGGCCATAATCTCCTCAACAGGATGCCATCGGTTTCACTCCTCTGCAGCGAGAAATCAAAGCTTACGGATTCAGGGGGGAGTACGGTCTCAAGGCTGAAACTTAAAGGAATTGATGGAATGGCACCACAAGGCGTGGAGTATGCGGCTTAATTTGACTCAACACGGGGAATGTTACCAGGTCAGGACGCAGTCGGGATTGACAGATTGAGGGTTCTTTCTTGATCCTCTGGACGGTGGTGCATGGCCGCTCCTGATTGGTGGAGTGATTTGTCTGGTTGATTCCGATAACGAGTGAGACCTCTGCCTCTGAATAGTCCCCGGTCTCGCATTCATGTAGGACGGAACACCTGACCCGTGGGTCGGCTTGCCGGTCCCACCGGGGCTCGTGGATTACCCGTCTGAGAGTGCCGGGTATGCTGCTTCTCTCGGGTGCCGTGCATGTTTACCAAGTGCACGCAAGCCAGAGCCAACAGCAGGTCTGTGATGCTCCTAGATGTTCTGGGCCGCACGCGCACTACACTGGTCCAGTGAACAAGCCTTGGTGTCCCATCCATGGGACCGTCCTGCCCAGAAGTGGGCGGGCAACCTTTGCAGCTGTGAATGCGTGTTTGGGATTGATGCTTGCAACTATCTGTCATGAACAAGGAATGCCTGGTATGTGCACGTCATCAGCTTGCACAGATTATGTCCCTGCCATTTATACACACCGCCCATCGTTGCTACTGATGGCAGAATGATAAAGCCCTCAGGAACTCAAGCTGATTGGCACTCGTGCACATCAATGTCTTGTCATGGAATTTGGGCGATGTTCTGTTGCTAGAGGAAGCAAAAGTTGTAACAAGGTTGCTGTAGGTGAACCTGCAGCAGGATCATTGTCGAAGCTTTGTGCAACGCCACCTGCTGGTCAACCAGTGGGTGACGGCGCTGAGGGCTCTCCCGCGCCAGGGAGCAGAGATAGATGGTTGTTGATGTCCAACCTGCTGCAGTGGATGCCTTGGTCCATGTGATGTGGAAGAACGGAGTAGCCTTCGATACGGGAATTGCGAAATGCAGAGACTCGTGAGCTTTGTGGAGATGACTACCTTTGAACGCAACAGGCAAGTGGAGACCAGCGGTTCAATGCCGGTTTCTCCCTTTCGATGCTTCAGTGTCTGAGTCGGAATCGTTATCCAATACGGCTGCAATGATGCCACGGGATCCCATGTTCATCATGGGGTCATTTGGCGTGCAGAGCAGCGCGGAGGGGTGTCCTTCACCTCTCCGCGCGCAGAGGCTTGATCATGGAGCCCACGGACCGCGGCCCAGCCGCGACTCCGCGGGCTCAAGAGCGGGGGCGGTGCCAACGGCCTCTGGAGACAGAGACCCGTGGTGTTGCCCTCCGATTGGCCTTCGGACGCCCGTTGATGAGAACCGTTGGAGCATGCTGCATTGTGGAGTGATTCGAAACCGTTGCATCACCCCGCGGCCAAGCCCTGCACGGCGCTGGAACCATCATGGCACGCGGCGCTGGTGTTGGGCCTTCTCCGGCCGCGGGTGATGGGTTTGACACTCCCGGTGCACGGCCCTGATGGATGATTCATCGGGTTGCATTGCTTCGCAATGCCATCGGCTGGCGACCTGAAGCACAGAGAGCTACCTGCTGAATTTAAGCATATCACTTGGCAGAGGAAGAGACAGCAATCGCGATGGCTTCAGTAATGGCGAATGAACCAGATTGACACGGTCTACCCGTATCGTTGTTGGTCACCTGATGCGGTGAGCACTGGGTGCACTCCGGGATGCAATGCTGGCATGGGGATGGCTGTCACGGCTGCACAGACCTACTATGGCGCCGATCCAGAGTCAGAGTGGCCTGGGATGGTCCGCGATACCTGGGCTACAGCCCTCCTGTCAAGAGGACTGGTCGGTGTTCTTAGCCATGGTGTGCACACACGCCAGACCCTGGAGTAGAGCTGCTTGGGACTGTAGGTCAAACGGCCAGGCATGTCCGTGGCAAGGCTGCATACAGACATGGGACCGATAGCTAACAAGTAGACTGATCGAAACGTGCAAAGGACTCTGCAAAGAGGGTTCAAAGTGCCTGAAGCTGCGGCAGGCGACCGGTGGTGGATGCTTCCCTGACACAGAGGATTGCGATGCGGCCCGGACCGTGAAGTGGCTGGCGGGACCATCCGTGGCTCTCGCACAGGCATTGGCGGTCGTGGGGCCCTTCCCGGCTTTTGGACAAGCGACCTCGGGTCTGGCCTGCGGCTGGCTGCAGAGCCCACTCTCTGGTGGGATCGATTCGCAGTGGCATTCTGGCAGAGGCACTCCGCCTGTCTGGACCTGGGGGCATGCATTTGTCCGCTGTGACCTATGCCCCGACGGAGAAGAGGCTTCATTGGCTGGATTCTGGATGGCTTCCGGGCTTGGCTTTGCTCTTTGGTGCTCTGCTGTCCCGCCCGGAGCCGTACCCCATGTCACGGAGCATCATCCTTCGAGAGGGCAAATGTGGCAAGGCAGAATGGCCCTGTGGGTGTCCGGTGTGCCCCTGTGTGGTGCACCGGATGCATGTGCCTACC
>CAXIWF010000874.1:0-14773 GCA_964036045.1 Eutreptiella sp. 'Long Island Sound 2002'
TGCTTGTTGTTTTTAAAATTTTAAAGTGAGTAAACAAGTAGCGGTGCTTCAAATATTCTCTCCTGTATTTCTAAGGATGATTTAGTCAGGCGCCAACTAAAACCCCTGAATCAATTGTTTGCCATGCTCGACATAATCAGCAATAGGTCATATAGTTGAACATCATCATATAATAGTTATTAGAGTAGTAGAATTCGTTGTCGTGTCCCGTATCTAGGAAGGGGAGCAATCCGCGGTAAGGGTTCCGGGAGGGCGGCTGCAGAAACACCTTGTCAAGGCGGCGCGATAGTTCCGCCTGCTGGTTTCTGTCTGAAGTCCCAGTTGAGTCAATCGCTATGTCAGGACTAGAGGTCGATTTGGAAGATATTGACGTGGGGGCAGCCGTCGTATCAGTGGCGAGGGCAGGTGGATACGTGCTAGCAGTTTCTTCTCTGAGCAAGACCTGTCGCACAGCACGGCAGTCGGCGTCGATCTCATCCTGCTGGTACGCTGTGAAGAGCGCGGGTATCCGGCGCCTGTGCAGCAGCGCCACTGTGGGCGCCCAGGAGTCCGCCAGGCCGCTTTGCTCCTCGTGCAAGCCGGAGTTGAGGCAGACGACCAGCGTGGGATTCTCAACGATGGACTGCTGCTCCCAGGCGGTGTGGTAGCAGCAGTCCAGCAGCGTCACGAATACCTTACAGCGAGCCTGTTCGCAGCCGCCGCACAGTGTCAGGCCAGTCCTGGTGCGCTCTCCAGGCCGCAGGTCATCAGTCAGCTTCAGCTCAGGCCCGATGCAGGCTACGTCCAGCTCCTGGCATTCCGGAAAGCAGTGCAGGATCTCTTCCAGTGAGCCGTCCAAGCCGTAAAGTTCCCCCAACTCAGCCCCGAGGATATGAATGCTAATCCGCCGATGGTCCCCCACAGCGGCAGCGGCAGCGGCCGCTAGACTTGCAGATACCGGAGAGGAAGAAGATGGTGCGTAATCAGGGGAACTAAGAGCTGCTAATGAGTAAAGCCGCTGCACACCCATTACGGCAGAGAAGACGCCTGACATGCCATCCGTGAGTTGTGCCATTACGGCGGGCAGGCGCAGCAGCGCAGGCGGGACCTCGTAGTCGCTCACCTTGTTGCTGCGCGGGTCGAAGAAGTACTCAGCCCAACTAGGCGGCAGTAGTAGGGAACCAGACTGGTTGCTTCCATTGCTGCCACTTGTTCTGGCTGCCACGACTCCAGCAGTACTGGTAGCTGCAGTGGAATTCCAGGAGTAGGAGGACAGGGAGAATCGACTACGAGAAGGGATCTTCAAGTAGCTACCCTGCTGCAGCGCCATAACATATGCCGCCAGACGTACCAAATGCAATTCGCAGCACTGTGCATCATGCTGGTCCTTAAACGCTGCTAGACAGGCCGGCCTTTTGCAGCACGCTACGGAATGGCACTTGTCGCAGGTGGAGAGGTCTTGCTGCACGAAGCAGCTCTGGCAGTGTGGCTGCCGCATCCATACGTAAGTAAAATAGCTACTTAATGCGTGCACTCCAGCATCCTCGAATGCTGAGCGAGTATTCATCGTTGTTAGGTCAGCAGTTAGTTTCGCCATCCATTCGGAACGATCGGCTAAAGGGGTTTTAAGCAATTCAATGCTTTCCATTTGCTTGCATTGTCTCTTGTGGTGCTTCCAATGTGCAGCTTGGTGCTCTCGAGAGCAATAATACACACGCTTGCACTTTGCACATCGGGACATTTTCACGTTGGGGCAAATAGGTGATCGCTTACAAATCGGGCAGTTGTAAGGGAAATGATCATATTTCACTTGACTTATCCCTGGTTGCTGCTGTGACAAGCTTCCTGCCTGCCAATCATCACTTCCAAGTGAAAATCCCGGCAGCCATTCGCTGATTTCTGTCACTTGCAATCCAGGCATTTCGAAATGCGCCATTGCATACAACTTGAGTCAAAATAAATATCACTGCTTGGTATTTCGTAATTTTTAGATGAATACACAAGGATAGCGTCAAATGACAGAAGAGATGGGCAAATAGAGAAGGCAGCGGGATCGCTGGGATAAAGTAAATTTAGTTCTACGATACTCGTAAATTACTCCTTCATCTAAGCTACCTCCATTACAAGCAGAGACCTCCACCACCCGAACTAGTCGGAGAAGGTTCTGCCATTACAGTAAAAACCCTCACGGCCATCGACATTCCAGGCAAATGCTTCAGCACGGGCAGCATCACGAACAGTACGGTTAACTAAACCGCTAGGACGGTTTTCAATTTGCTCTAGCCCGTCAGCCTTTCGTTTAGCAGCTGTACCTCTTCTAAGTTGGCTCTTCTGGGTGCTGGTATCTCAGCTAGCGGTGTCCTGGTTTGATGATTTTAGTTTTTTGGATTTTCATCAATGAAGGTGCAAGGATTCCTGCTGGGATCCTGGGATTTCAGAGTATCAAAAAAGATTACTTGAAGTAGATTATCCACGGCATTTAATTTGCCCACCCAACATAGCTATGGCGATTTGCCGTAAAATATCAGCGATTGTAAAAAGCATTCGAACTCCACATTCTCTAGACAGTTCAACTAAGTAAGTTACTTATTCGAAATATACCAGCATAATATGTTGGTCAGAAGCATTTCGGTAAGGCCTCTAAAACCGAATGAAACCGCAGCCCAGGCACTGCAGCCTCTGTCGCTCGAGAATCCATAGTGATATCGCGTGGACTGATGAGACTTGAGAACAGGCTACGGATGCTATCAGCGGTAGCGATCGAGCCAGACTGCCCACTCACAAAGCCTCCCTGGTCTGCATGGGGTAAATGAGAAGGGGCATCACTATCCATTATGTAAATATTCCAACCGCAGGACTTCTGCTGCTCCCCCACTGCAACTATGTGTCTGCTGCTGCTGTCTACGAGATGATCGTCTCTGTCGAGCTCTGCTGCGGAGGCTGCAACGTGCATATCTGTGCCACGATACTCACACAGGGACTGCGCCAAACCCAGTCGAGACAGCGGGGCAGGACCACCGACATTGAGGATGCGTGGAATGTCAGCTGGAGGTGCATCTGCCAGCTGCGGTGGCTGCTCTCCGATATGATGATGATGATGATGATAGTATTGGTGGAGATGGCGGCGTATGAGTGCGAGTGCGAGATCCACCACGTCCTGCACAAAGACGAAGGAGCGCACCTCTCGCGCCTTGAGGCCCACCCGCTGCCGCTGCACCCGAGCGCCCTCCAGAAACTGCAGAAACTTCGTGCCTGCCGCCCTGTACACACAAGCGGGGCCGATCATGTTGCTCAACCGCAGCGCGTAGGAATGCGGCAGACAGCCGAGAAGCGCATACTCGAAAGCGAGTTTCGTCGCGCCGTATACATTCGCGGGACGGGGTAGCTTTTGCTCATGCAGTTGCTGCGAATTACTACTACCACTTTCATCCATATTGAAGCTCTCTGCCTGGTAAGGGGAGGTTTCTCCATCGTAGACCATATCAGTGGATGTAAACACCACGCAGCAATGGGGCACTTCACTCGCCAGCGCATCGAGTAGAAGCAGCGGACAGTTGGTAGCATAGGCGAGCTGTGGGTCCCTCTGGCAGGCAGCGGGCGACGACATCGCTGCGCAGTGAACGAGCGCATCGGGCAGCACATTGGCCACCGCTGCCCGCGCGGAGGCTGCGCAGGTGAGATCTAGTGCGACACGCCGTTCTGGCAGCACCCAGTGGGGCGCGTGCGTGCGGTAAGCTGCGTACACCTCCACTGAGCCTTGCAGCACCTCCGGACTTGACAACAGACTTTCGAAAACAAACTGTCCCAGCCAGCCCACTGCGCCTGTAATCAAAATGCGGAATGGTCGCTTCTTTTGATGCTGCTGCTGCTGCTGCTGCTGCTCAGCTTCCCCTCCCATCTGTGGCGATATAAGATTGCTCATCGGGAACGTAGGAGGGGCAGAAGCTGTATTGGACTGTAATTGCTGTTGCTGCAGGGAACTGGTGACCTGCTGCACTCGTCGGACGGTGCACTGGATGAGGGCAGCGACGAACGCATTGACATGCCGCAAGCCTGTGTGCAGGTGCGGAGATACGCGCAGCCAGCCTCCCCGCACCGAGATGTGCACACCCATAGCCTTCAAGTCAGCACAGATAGAGCTCAGTAGCTGTAATTCCAGTTCAGAAGTCTCGCCTACACTGCTGCTGCTGTGGCTGCTGCTGTAGCTGCTGCTATGATGCACCTCCGACAAGGCGCCACCAAGTTGAAGCAATGGAACATTTGTGAGTTTAAGCCGCAAGCCCAGTATATGCCCGGAGCGATGTGACCTCTGTCTTGTTATAAGTACGAACCCTCTTTCGTCGCTGTTCTCGCTGGTAAGGGGGAGCAGTTTATCCAGAATGGCATCAGTCATAGCTCTGGTATGTTTCTGAACGATCTCGGGGTTCCACACATTGCGCGTTAGTAGCAGTGCCTGTTGCACCATGGGCAGCAGCACTGGATTGATCTTCCCACCAGCATCGAGGCGTCTCGCACCAGGCTGGAACTCCTCAGGGCAGCAGCCACTCTCGAGGTTCATCATCACCTCTTCGTCCCAGCGTGCACGGTCACAGCCGAGACGAGCACGGTCATGCTGGTCCAGGGGCAGCCACGTGTGCTGGAAGGCAGGGGCTAGATACACGAGGCTCATCCCGTACGGGCCGTTGAGCCACTTATGCGTTGAGCACGCCAAAAAGGTGGGCCTGATGCGACGCACACTAATTGAAAACGCTCCTACCGCTTGCGTGCCGTCCACGATCAGGAGCGGTGACTTGGTTGCATATTCCACAGCAGAAGCACTACTACTACCCACATCTCCACCATCATCAGAGTGTACACTAGCCAAGGCTTTGGATGAACCAAGGCTATCGATCGCTTTTCGAATCTTCTCCAGCTCTATCAGCGATCCGTCGCACCAGTGAACTGGAGGAAGGGCGATCACCGCGATACTATCGAAGTTTTCTTCGAGAAGGGAAATGATCCTATCAGTCCACGAAATGGTTTTGCTCTCCCGGAGAGGATCGGAAACCACTAGAAATTCAGCACCTGTTGCTCTACATGCACTCTGCCATGGATATATCACGGATCCCATTTCTTTCTCAAGCACAAGTATTTTCTTTCCCTCTCGCAAATAGCCACCTGATACGACATTGTGCACAGCCATTGTCATAGCAAAGGCGGTGGAGGGACAAATTGCGATACTTCCGTCGGTATTTTCTTCGCTGTCTATTAACCACGCAAACAGATTTCTCACTTCAAGAACAGAGTCGGTGTTATCGCCAACTGTACCATTGGTTTCCATCAGCCATGGTGCAGTTTTTTGTTTGACTGAGGCAATTCCAGCAGATGCCGCACTTTTAGGGAGAACAGAGCGGCCAGCTGAATCGAGATACACCACAAACTCATTTTGATAGATAGCTTCAAACTCGTCTTCAATGTTGGCAAGCATTGTTATCTTTTGTGGCTCATCTTTCTTATCTGCATCCATCATAGATTTCGATGCGGATTGTGATGACGGTGACATTTTTATCATCTTTTAGCAGTTGTGAGGGCGGGGTGGGACATAGAAGAGGCACAAGTATGGTAAATTTATGCGAAAAGGCACGAAAATACTCCCACATTAGTTCAAAATTTACTCCCACACCTCGAGACTCTTTCTTGCTGCTGGCGTTTCGAATCACAATAATCCTACCGACAAGTTCGGGTCATGTCGATTGGCTTGGAATTCCAGAATCGCTCGTTTTTATTTCAAATAAAAACGAGCGATAAGTTATCAGTTTATCATCATGAACTGCTGACCGACCTGCACAGTCGACGGAGGACCGAGCCGACCAGTGCGTAATCCACCTTGGGGGTAAGACATATGTCATACGCCTTACAGCTTCAGCTGGTAAGCGCACAGCGCCAACCAGACAGCTGGCAAGCGCACAGCGCCTACCAGACAGCTGGCACTCAAGCGCGTGCGCTTAGTGCTGGGGGATCTCAGATCCCCCAGCACTAAGCGGTGTCCTGGTTGGATCAGCTTCACCGGGGGCTATGACTACGCCGTAGTACTCAGTACTCAGTACTAAGTACTACGGCGTAGTCATAGTTCACCGGGGGCTATGACTACGCCGTAGTACTCAGTACTCTGTACTACGGCGTAGTCATAGCCCCCGGTGAAGCTGATCCAACCAGGACACCGCTAGCTGAGATACCAGCACCCCGGGTGCTGGTAACTCTTCTGGGCCAGAAGAGCCCATCCTAGCAGACGTACAGCTGCTAAACGAAAGTCTGACGAGCTAGAGCAGATTGAAAATCGTCCTAGTGGTCTAGTTAACTGTACTGTTCGTGATGCTGCCCGTGCTGAAACATTTGCCTGGGATGTTAATGGCCGTGAGTTTTTAGTTTTTATCATGTTGTGAGGGTTAATGGCAGAACCTTCTCCGACTAGTGCGGGTGGTGGAGGTCTCTGCTGCTTCGGCAAGTAACCATAATCAATCATCAATCAATCAATCATGAACTGCTACGAATCTCTGCTCGCGGGAAAGATATTGTTCATAATACATATCGCTTAAAAATGTTCCTTACTTGCTACCAAGCCTATCATGATATTCGTGCGGTTGTACAGCAGATGGCGGGATGATGATAATTATGATGATGGTGATGATCATGATCATGATAATGATGATTATTATGATGATGATGATGATGATCATACAGTAATTTATGATTATGATTTCACGGTTTGATTGAGTTAACGTTTTATCCTGCTGCTGCCCACCCCATTTAACCAGTGGTACAGCCACCCAATACGCTTTTCCGACAATAATCCATGTATAGTTTCTGCTAAATTTATTGTAGTAGCTGTGATGGGCTTAATTGGATTTGGTAGAGTGCATAGAGAAGACAGGGAGGTGTAGAAGGGAGGGGGTGTTTGCATCAGCTTAGGACCCCACCCTCCCTTCTACACCCTTATCTCATCATGGCGAAATCATTCACCGTATACACTTAAGTATGACTGCCTTTATATAGGTAAAACTGATTTTACTACTTGGTGGGACAACGTGAGGGTTGGGGGAGCGAATCCGATCTTCTTGCGGAAATACCGTGGTAATTGGTGATGATAATCAATCAACGGATTGCAGTCATAGCCCCTCAGCCCTTCTACAGATCCTTCTACAGATCAAAAAATATCACGGAAGCAGATATAAGGGGCCAAAGAAAGCACTATGTCGACGTTCTGGCTGGGAAAATCTGCGTGGATATCGGCTCTAGTAGTTTCATTGGACATTTGTTTGTGTGTTCACCTCATTCGCAATACTCTCCCGCCCGAAATAGGACAAGAGATCGACAATTACACTGAAGAAAATGACTTTGTTTTTGATCAGATAAACTTTTGGAATGAGCCGTTGGTCGTCCGTCGCAGTAATGTCACGTTAAAGAACCTAACAGCGTCAGTTCAAGGAGGGCCCAATACCCCAGCTGTGCTCTTAGTTGTTTTGGGAGATAATGTGCAGTTGAGCTCATTCACCTTGACCGGGACCGCTGACGAGCGATTCGATAAGCTAAAACACGGTCATGCGCCCCTGCTTGTAGTCCGTGGTAATAATGCATCACTCACAGACGGTGTTGCCTCACACTGCCCTGGCTCTGCTATCCTCATCCTGGGACACGAGTTTACAGATATCTACCCAGCCGTAAAGGACATCAGTTCATGTTTCATTTCTAACATCTATGGCGAGTATAATGGACGTGATCTTCTCTCCCTAGAAAGTGCCGCGGGGCTCAGTGGGTTCTCTTTAAGTGGTTGCACAGTGTCCAACATAACCGGAGTCCTACGTTCCGATGCGCCTCGTGGAGTGCTGGAGCTGAGTGATGGAGTGCGAGATATCCGTGTCGACGGGATTACAGCATATGGGGGGCGCTACGCATTGGATATTCAGGATCATGGCCGTGAAGGGCAGCAAAATGTCAATTTGCTTATCAATAATATCCACGGCATTGGGTCTGAATATGTCCTACGTATGGCGCAGAGACGCCTTTCAAAGATACACCATAGTTTTACAATAAGCAATATTCACTCAACCCGCTGTTCGGGACGACCAAGTGTGCAGATCCAAAATGCGAAAGAGGTGAGGATAGATGGCATTTACATCGACGACGATGACGACGACGCTACGACGGATCCGAAGGAGCGGGTGGAGGTCATCGGGTCCAGCGAAATCCTCATCGAGAATGCGCAGCTCAATGGAGCGCCCATTGATCCAGCGCATGTATCAATTGATGAAGATTCTAAAAATGTGATGGTGATCGATGCTGACTCGCTGGCGTGTATCTCATATTCTTATCAGAGTGGTGGTGATGGTATCGAGGGATGTGTCTTCTTTAGCTTACCAGTGAGTGTAATCGCCTTGATAGGAATTTCTCTAGCATCAGCTTGTGTAGGTGTTGCGCTCTCACTAACGACGGTGTTTATACTACAGAAGCGCAGCCTAGGCTTCAAGATCCCTCTTCCCCTCTTTTGCTCGTGAATATACCCACTTTTACACCTTTGTCTGCTTGTATCTATCATAGCCGCTTTCACTTACTTAGTGTAGCTCCTGACCCTCCTTCTAGCACCAAGGTGCGCTCCTGTACTAATACTCTGCTGATTGAGATACTGAGACACATCCGCACCAACTGATATGATAGCGATACACTCTTCAGTCAGTTTGTTGGTTTGATTAGTCGACCACGCCCCATTTTTTCATTTTTAAAAAGTAATGAAGACTTCTATCGAAGAATTTGAGTTTTTCTCTCATGCTATCTACTCCCCGGTGGAGCTTCGATTATTCCATGTGACTGCACTCTAATTAGTTGAGAACGTAATTCACAGTTGAGATCATAGCGACGCCTGCTGCTGCTGCTGCTTTTCCCCCATTGTTGGCTTCATGACCGTAATTGCTACAGACACTGTCAAGTGATTACTTCCCAATGTGGTGGGACTAAACTACCCGGTATTCATAGCTATACATACGTAAATTCTTCACTCAAACATCAGTCACGGTAGCTCGTAAAATGTTTCAGACCACCTGTCACTAAGCTCACGGCACCTAAACCAACTCTGCGTCACCGTCTTCATGGCTGCCAGCTCGACAAGGTAGTCCCGAATCTCCGGTGGGGCCACCTCCGCCACACGCACCACAACCGACTCTGCGTTGCCGTCCTCGTGGGGAAAGATGCAAGAGAATTCACTGCACGTATTCTCCTCCTGGTTATCACATCTTATGCCGTACCACCGATTTTCAATAGCAGTAGTGGGGTCGATACCAATCACCGCCTTTTGCACGTATACGCAAAGGGAGACCCCATGTTAAAAGACGACAACCAACCCGGCACTAGCTTTTGCGCGACAAGTGCCAATATGGCCGACATAACAGTCTGACATGCCCCATCTGACAGATGCCAGAGTTTCATCGTGGGGGCTGAGCAGAACCCACTCAGACTATCACCGTTACTATCATAGATAAGTAGCTTTGATATCATTAGAGGTGTACGATACAGAAGATGGAGATAGGATGGTAGGTTCACTGCTCCTCATGGTTGAGTTGCTTGGGGGTTTAAGTACGACCATTCAGGCGAAATGCCTCACTTGTATTCACTCATCGAGACCAACCAATGTACAACCCCGCACCAGCGTGAAATCGCCTCATAACGGCATACGCCTATTAGCTTCAATGCACAGGTGCTCTCCTTGACAGCCTGTAACAATTAGTCTGTAATTGAATTGCAAGAGGATTGTTCACTAATACAGTATGTACTAATCCTTTGTTTTAATTGAATTCACTCGCAGCGCCCTAGGATTCGACATGCTCTTAGTGAGAAGCTGCACTCCTTCAGCCCCTATAGAGTTGCTAGAGAAGTCAAGACTCGACAGCTGGGGCAGCGAAGGCAGATTCCCCGCTATCTCAGGCGCACCTTCAGCCCCTATAAAGTTGAAACTGAAGTTAAGACTTGTCAGCAGGGATAGCGATGGTAGACTCTCCGCTATCACACGCGCCCCTTCAGCCCCTATAGAGTTGCTACTGAAGTTAAGACTTGTCAGCTTGGGTAGAGATGGCAGATTCCCCGCTATTGTACGAGCACCTTCAGCCCCTATATAGTTGCTAGAGAAGTCAAGGTATCTGACTAAATGAGTCAAAGATAGATGTCTTGCAAGTGCCTTCAAAACAACAGCAAATGCATTTCGAAGATCGAAGCCACTGATAGCAACAGTCTCACAATTTGGAACATGCTGCAGCACAGATTCTAACCCAGCTGGTATACGAGATCGCACAAGTTTTGGGCTAGGACTACCTTTAAATCTTAGACGCAGGATGGAAGGGCCATTCATCAGCAGATACTCTAGTAACATCTCCCCTTCAAATGAAACACCAATCAAGCTGAGCTCCAGCGCACTTCTCTCACAAAGCCATTTAAAGTAAGCATTAATTGCTGGCAACTTTGATATTTTATTGTACATGGCTTCTAAGTGCTCTAATGAATACCGTCCAATATCCTTTCACGGGAGGAAAGCAGCGATAGGAAGGAGCCGCGCTTCTTATGGTTGCATATGGCCGAGTCCAGATGTGCGATATCAGGTAGCGTGAGCCATGACCTGAGGAGCCTTACAGCGAGATCGTGCGGTAGACTGAAGACAAAATCCCGCTGACCACCACTTACATGAAATGCGTCCATAGCTGTTGCAGCAGCAACTACAAACGACATGCAAGTTAATATTTCTGCATTTAAATTTACCTCCAGCAAAAGAATACTGAAATGCTATAATAATAACATAGAAGCTTCAAAGTTTCAATGAAAACGATTGGAAGATTCGTTGAGTGGGACACTAATTCTGCCAGTATCGCGAGCTGATATGGTCTGGGTATCCTCTGGCAATCCGTCAGGGAGAGTAATTACCGCTGCTCTGGCAACAGCCTATGCTGCTCTTGGTAAAGGCAGGTATCAACAGGTAACCTACTTTGGGCGCACTGGATTACTCGTACTGCGTGATGCTTTTCCACTTTCACCAGCAGCAGAGACCCCAGCACGGACCGCCCTCTGCTGTGCGATGCTCCCGCCGCCCCTGCGGGGAATGTCCCGTCACGATCATTTTGAAATTAAGTGTGAGGAAGCATTTTATATCCCAGGTATCCCAGTCAAGTTTATCACAATGCCTGTGGAATGTCTGCTCGTATGCAAGGAGATTTAGTTGTTATCTCCTCGTACTCCTGCTGTGTGTCAAATTCATCTAATTATCCACTCACGCAGAGGCCATTTCAATTTTGAAAGTAAGATTTTCTAGCAACCGAAACTTTTCATCATACATTTTTTACCTTTACATATGCATCGCATCTGCTCGAGGTCGATATCTATTGCATAGGTCAATCCTTCCTTCATAGACTTATCTGAGCTAGTCGCGCATTTTTTCGTAGAAATCGCAATATGGCTCATTCTGGTCGCAACATCGAAGCCTTCTCCATTGGCGGAGGAAAGGATAAGGCTTCTATTACTGAAAAACTTGTTCCTGGGCGGACTGACAAAGCCCTATGCTTCTGTATTCCAATGTCGTGGATAATTCTCCCAGAAGATGGCGAGGCTGTTGCAGTCAATAATAGCGCCGTATCGACGGTTTTCCTGCTTCTTAATACTATGATCGGCTCTGGAATTCTTGTCCAGGCCTATGCATTTAGTAGAAGTGGGTTGGTTCTGGCCATTTTCGAGTACATTATTATCGGTACGCTCAATTATATCGGAGTTGATATCTTAATTCGTTGTGCAGTAGCATCCAATATATTCGATTTTCCACAGCTAGCTTCAAGCTTTCTTGGTCCCTGGGGAGCGACAGCCGTCGATGCGTCAGTGGTTATGATGAATGCTGGTGCCCTACTGTCGTACATATTGATCATAGGGACGCTTATCGAAGATATTGTTGGGGACTGCTCCGACTGGTACTGCAATGTCGGCTTCTTGACAGTTCTCCCTGTGGTGGGCTGTGCGATACCGCTGTGCTTGATCAGGAACTTCGGACACTTGGTCATGGTGTCTTATTTTTCAGTCATCATCGTAGCGGCAACCATTATGCTCGTGATCGTGGGTGGCCCTGTGACCCGTGCCCGCGCTGATGACGACGTGAGCTACGTATTGGGCTCGTTTTCTGGTTGTGTGCGCACAATTGGAGACATAGTGTTTGCTCTAGGGTACATCACCGCCACGTTCCACGCGTACAATGCCATGGAGAACAAATCAGTCAAGAACTTCGCGTCGGTGTCTCTATCCACCACTGTGATCGGCGTGCTGATGTGCTTCTTCACGGGCTTAATTGGCTTTCTGTCTTTCGGGGAAGATACCCAAACCAACATTCTACAGAACTTTCATGGGCCTGTCGGGGCCGTTTTCAAAGTAGCTTTGATAGTACACTTGCTGTTGTACATTCCCGGTGATTTTGTGATCCTGCGACATTCGCTACTGAACATGTTCAACATAGATGTGGCAACACAGCCGAACTCTACCTTTGTGGGCACCACTCTAGGCGCGATGCTTCTGGTGACGTTCATAGCCATTATGCTGCAGCTGTTCCTGGCATCCACCAACAGCCTGGCCATCGTGGTGGATATCACTGGGGGAATTGCAGGCAGCATGCTGTTCTTCGTGCTGCCTGGCTTGTGTGGCATGAAGCAATTCCGCCCTCTGACGAATGGTAGCTCAAGCTCCGAGGCCCAGACCCAGGCCCAGGCCCAAATCAAGGTCGGCTCCCTGTCCGGCTCCCTGTCCGAGTCCCTGACCGAGTCCCCCGATGCAGAGTCTATTTTTTATAGCAGAGCGTTTCTGTATTACAAGAGTGTTGTGTTGTTGTTTTTCGGCGCCGCTGTCATCATTCTTGTTATATTAAGCAGCGCTTTGTATGATGCGTAGGAGCACTCCCTTGCCAGTACTGTATCATCTGCCCTCCCACAGGTGCCGGCTGGCACTGTGGTGCATGTTCCAGCTAGTGGTGCACACGCTGTTCGTGTTCCGGCTTGTACGGTGATGCGTGTTCCAGCTAGTGGTGCACACGCACTTATTCACTTATTATATGTCTTATCATAGCTTATAAGACCTCCTGACCTCTTATTCCCGCAGTAATCGAATAATAACAGCTTTTGTCAGCTTACAGGTATTACACGTTTCTATCATAATAATTATTGCTGTGGAGTGCAAGTAGGGGTAATTTTGACTTTTTAGGAAAAAATAGATGATACTTTCTAATATACCTACGATAATCACTGTAGATATTTTTTGGCGTACTTCGTACAGTCTGAAATGCACAATTGAATGAGTTAGAGCACATAGAAGGCCTGATTTGAGCAAGGTGCAAGTACACTGTATTGAAATTCCTATTTATAGATTAACCCCATAATTAACAGGGTCTAATTGGTGGATAAAATATAATTTCTTATTTATCACTGCTGGGAAATTATTAATAACCAGGGAGGTGAAAGTAATCAATCATTTTAATTTTTTTAGAATCCCAGAATCATTGCTCAGCTACGAGTATGTGAGGAAGTTAAAAGTTACGGGAACTCAAGTTCGAGTAGCACACTTGTGGACAGGATAACTAAGCCTGCAAAGTATCGCAACAAAGATATTTCGTGCGCTGTGTACCCTGAGAAGCTTAATATTTGGTCTGTGGTAACCAGGAAGAGCTTGCTGCGGTTTTCGATCTGTTCCTAAATTATGTCAGCGTCCATCTCAAGCACAGGTAAATGCATGCTTATTCATTATTTTATTGCAATATGTTTGCATTGGGAGTTCTTTCGCATTAGTAACTTTCACTTTTACTATCGGTTTTCTGATCCAGGTGTTGCCGAGAGAATATGGATACCCGACAAGGATCTCTTGTGGGTTTCCGCCAAGCTCATCCGGTGGGACGAGGAGACTTCCACAGCTACATGCGAGTTAGCAGCCCCAGACTCTGGCTCAGCTTCTGCTCAAACTGTGGAGGTAGCGTTCGAAAACACGCACCCTGTGGACCCATCTCACTTAACTGACCTGGACAACCTGTGTCTGATGAGCAACCTGCACGAGGCACCACTGCTCAGCTTATTGCGTACGCGCTTCTTCAATGATAGGATCTACACCTTCACCAGTACCGTGCTCATCTCGATCAATCCGTACCGGCTGATTGCTGGTCTGTACGATCGACCCCTCCGCTACTTGCTGTTCGGCCCTACACTGGCTGCAACCCGCGCCCGCGTCTCAAGCAGCGCAACAGGTACCAACATTGACACCGATGCTGATGCAGAGGAAGATAATTCGCAGCGCTGTCTGAGAGCTGTTGTGGCAATGGATCGTATCGATGGTCTTGTACAACAGCAGACAGCAGGCACTACTCTTGGTGCAAGCAAGGGTTCTGTTCCCGAAGAAGGCGGTGAGGACATCGCTGATCTTGTGGCTGGAGCTACTCCTCAAAACGCCACCGCAGCAAGCTTGCCCCCACATGTGTACGAAATTGCAAATGAAGCCCTCCAAGCTTTGATTTTAACTTCCGTGAGCTCTGCGCCTCGGAAAGGGTCGGCATCAGCATCAGGGGAGCTGGCTGGTGTAGCGGCACTGCGCGATCAGTCAATCATCATCAGCGGAGAATCTGGCGCGGGCAAAACAGAGAACTGCAAACATGTTATGAACTTCCTCATCCAAGCGAACCGCATTATTCGCGCAGGGGTTGGGGAGGGAGAGGCAGAGTCAAAGGCAAAGCAGTCCATACAGCGGGACGAGGGCGCTGGTACTGGTACTG
>CAXIWF010000875.1:0-43463 GCA_964036045.1 Eutreptiella sp. 'Long Island Sound 2002'
AATTTTTCCGAGAATTTTCCGAGAATTTTCCGAGAGTTTTCCGAGAATTTTCCGAGAATTTTCCGAGAATTTTCCGAGAATTTTCCGAGAATTTTCCGAGAATTTTTCCGAGAATTTGCCGAGAATTTTCCGAGAATTTTCCGAGAATTTTCCGAAAATTTTCCGAGAATTTTCCGAGAATTTTCCGTCAATTTTCCGAGAATTTTCCGAGAATTTTTCCAAGAATTTTCCGAGAATTTTCCGAGAATTTTCCGAGAATTTTCCGAGAATTTCCCGAGAATTTTCCGAGAATTTTCCGAGAATTTTCCGAGAATTTTCCGAGAATTTTCCGAGAATTTTCCGAGAATTTTCCGAGAATTTTCCGAGAAATTTCCGAGAATTTTCTGAGAATTTTCTGAGAATTTTCAGAGAATTTTCCGAGAATTTTCTGAGAATTTTCAGAGAATTTTCTGAGAATTTTCCGAGATCTTCCGAGAATTTTCCGAGAATTTTCGGAGAATTTTCCGACAATTTTCCGGGAATTTTCCGAGAATTTTCGGAGAATTTTCGAGAATTTTCCGAGAATTTTCCGAGAATTTTCCGAGAATTTTCCGAGAATTTTCGGAGAATTTTCCGAGAATTTTCCGGGAATTTTCCGAGAATTTTCAGAGAATTTTCTGAGAATTTTCCGAGAATTTTCCGAGAATTTTCCGAGAAGTTTCCGAGAATTTTCTGAGAATTTTCCGAGAATTTTCCGAGAATTTTCCGAGAATTTTCCGAGAATTTTCTGAGAATTTTCCGAGAATTTTCCGAGAATTTTCCGAGAATTTTCGGAGAATTTTCCGAGAATTTTCCGGGAATTTTCCGAGAATTTTCGGAGAATTTTCCGAGAATTTTCCGAGAATTTTCTGAGAATTTTCCGAGAATTTTCCGAGAATTTTCTGAGAATTTTTCCGAGAATGATCCGAGAATTTTCTGAGAATTTTCAGAGAATTTTCAGAGAATTTTGTGAGAATTTTCCGAGAATTTTCCAAGAATTTTCCGAGAATTTTCCGAGAATTTTCCGAGGGTTTTCCGAGAATTTTCCGAGAATTTTCCGAGAATTTTCGGAGAATTTTCCGAGAATTTTCTGAGAATTTTCCGAGAATTACCCGAGAATTTTCTGAGAATTTTCCGAGAATTTTCCGAGAATTTTCCGAGAATTTTCCGAGAATTTTCCGAGAATTTTCCGAGAATTTTCCGAGAATTTTCTGAGAATTTTCCGAGAATTTTCCGAGAATTTTCCGAGATTTTTCCCAGAATTTTCCGAGAATTTTCTGAGAATTTTCCGAGAATTTTCCGAGAATTTGCCGAGAATTTTCCGAGAATTATCCGAGAATTTCCGAGAATTTTCCGAGAATTTTCCGAGAATTTTCGGAGAATTTTCCGAGAATTTTCCGAGAATTTTCTGAGAATTTTCCGAGAATTTTCCGAGAATTTTCTGAGAATTTTCCGAGAATTTTCCGAGAATTTTCCGAGAATTTTCCGAGAATTTTCCGAGAATTTTCCGAGAATTTTCCGAGAATTTTCCGAGAATTTTCCGAGAATTTTCGGAGAATTTTCTGAGAATTTTCTGAGAATTTTCCGAGAATTTTCCGAGAATTTTCCGAGATTTTTCCCAGAATTTTCCGAGAATTTTCCGAGAATTTTCCGAGAATTTTCCGAGAATTTGCCGAGAATTTTCCGAGAATTTTCCGAGAATTTTCCGAAAATTTTCCGAGAATTTTCCGAGAATTTTCCGTCAATTTTCCGAGAATTTTCCGAGAATTTTCCGAGAATTTTCCGAGAATTTTCCGAGAATTTTCCGAGAATTTTCCGAGAATTTCCCGAGAATTTTCCGAGAATTTTCCGAGAATTTTCCGAGAATTTTCCGAGAATTTTCCGAGAATTTTCCGAGAATTTTTCCGAGAATTTTCCGAGAAATTTCCGAGAATTTTCTGAGAATTTTCTGAGAATTTTCAGAGAATTTTCCGAGAATTTTCTGAGAATTTTCAGAGAATTTTCTGAGAATTTTCCGAGAATTTTCCGAGAATTTTCCGAGAATTTTCGGAGAATTTTCCGAGAATTTTCCGGAATTTCCGAGAATTTTCGGAGAATTTTCCGAGAATCCTCCGAGAATTTTCCGAGAATTTTCCGAGAATTTTCCGAGAATTTTCGGAGAATTTTCCGAGAATTTTCCGGGAATTTTCCGAGAATTTTCAGAGAATTTTCTGAGAATTTTCCGAGAATTTTCCGAGAATTTTCCGAGAAGTTTCCGAGAATTTTCTGAGAATTTTCCGAGAATTTTCCGAGAATTTTCTGAGAATTTTCCGAGAATTTTCCGAGAATTTTCTGAGAATTTTCCGAGAATTTTCCGAGAATTTTCCGAGAATTTTCCGAGAATTTCCCGAGAATTTTCCGAGAATTTTCCAAGAATTTTCCGAGAATTTTCCGAGAATTTTCCGAGATTTTTCCCAGAATTTTCCGAGAATTTTCTGAGAATTTTCCGAGAATTTTCCGAGAATTTGCCGAGAATTTTCCGAGAATTTTCCGAGAATTTTCCGAGAATTTTCCGAGAATTTTCCGAGAATTTTCCGTCAATTTCCGAGAATTTTCCGAGAATTTTCTGAGAATTTTCCGAGAATTTTCCCGAGAAATTTCCGAGAATTTTCCGAGAATTTCCCGAGAATTTTCCGAGAATTTTCCAAGAATTTTTCCGAGAATTTTCCGAGAATTTTCCGAGAATTTTCCGAGAATTTTCCGAGAATTTTCCGAGAATTTTCCGAGAATTTTCTGAGAATTTTCCGAGAATTTTCCGTCAATTTTCCGAGAATTTTCCGAGAATTTTCCGAGAATTTTCCGAGAATTTTCCGAGAATTTTCCGAGGATTTTCCGAGAATTTCCCGAGAATTTTCCGAGAATTTTCCGAGAATTTTCCGAGAATTTTCCGAGAATTTTCCGAGAATTTTCCGAGAATTTTCCGAGAAATTTCCGAGAATTTTCTGAGAATTTTCTGAGAATTTTCCGAGAATTTTCTGAGAATTTTCAGAGAATTTTCTGAGATCATTTTCCGAGAATTTTCCGAGAATTTTCCGAGAATTTTCCGAGAATTTTCCGAGAATTTTCCGAGAATTTTCCGAGAATTTTCCGAGAATTTTGTGAGAATTTTCCGAGAATTTTCCGAGAATTTCCGAGATTTTTCCCAGAATTTTCCGAGAATTTTCTGAGAATTTTCCGAGAATTTTCCGAGAATTTGCCGAGAATTTTCCGAGAATTATCCGAGAATTTCCGAGAATTTTCCGAGAATTTTACGAGAATTTTCCGAGAATTTTCTGAGAATTTTCGGAGAATTTTCCGAGAATTTTCCGAGAATTTTCGGAGAATTTTGCGAGAATTTTCCGAGAATTTTCTGAGAATTTTTCCGAGAATTATCCGAGAATTTCCGAGAATTTTCCGAGAATTTTCCGAGAATTTTCGGAGAATTTTCTGAGAATTTTCCGAGAATTTTCTGAGAATTTTCCGAGAATTTTCCGAGAATTTTCTGAGAATTTTCCGAGAATTTTCCGAGAATTTTCCGAGATTTTTCCCAGAATTTTCCGAGAATTTTCCGTGAATTTTCCGAGAATTTTCCGAGAATTTTCCGAGAATTTTCGGAGAATTTTCCGAGAATTTTCCGAGAATTTTCTGAGAATTTTCCGAGAATTATCCGAGAATTTCCGAGAATTTTCCGAGAATTTTCCGAGAATTTTCGGAGAATTTTCTGAGAATTTTCCGAGAATTTTCTGAGAATTTTCCGAGAATTTTCCGAGAATTTTCTGAGAATTTTCCGAGAATTTTCCGAGAATTTTCCGAGATTTTTCCCAGAATTTTCCGAGAATTTTCCGAGAATTTTCCGAGAATTTTCCGAGAATTTGCCGAGAATTTTCCGAGAATTTTCCGAGAATTTTCCGAAAATTTTCCGAAAATTTTCCGAGAATTTTCCGAGAATTTTCCGTTCATTTTCCGAGAATTTTCCGAGAATTTTCCGAGAATTTTCCGAGAATTTTCCGAGAATTTTCCGAGAATTTTCCGAGAATTTCCCGAGAATTTTCCGAGAATTTTCCGAGAATTTTCCGAGAATTTTCCGAGAATTTTCCGAGAATTTTCCGAGAATTTTCCGAGAAATTTCCGAGAATTTTCTGAGAATTTTCTGAGAATTTTCCGAGAATTTTCTGAGAATTTTCAGAGAATTTTCTGAGAATTTTCCGAGAATTTTCCGAGAATTTTCCGAGAATTTTCCGAGAATTTTCCGAGAATTTTCCGAGAATTTTCCGACAATTTTCCGAGAATTTTCTGAGAATTTTCCGAGAATTTTCCGAGAATTTTCCGAGATTTTTCCCAGAATTTTCCGAGAATTTTCCGAGAATTTTCCGAGAATTTTCTGAGAATTTTCCGAGAATTATCCGAGAATTTTCTGAGAATTTTCAGAGAATTTTCAGAGAATTTTCTGAGAATTTTCAGAGAATTTTCCGAGAATTTTCGGAGAATTTTCCGAGAATTTTCCGAGAATTTTCTGAGAATTTTCCGAGAATTTTCCGAGAATTTTCTGAGAATTTTCCGACAATTATCCGAGATTTTTCTGAGAATTTTCAGAGAATTTTCAGAGAATTTTCTGAGAATTTTCCGAGAATTTTCCGAGAATTTTCCGAGAATTTTCCGAGAATTTTCCGAGAATTTTCCGAGAATTTTCCGAGAATTTTCCGAGCATTTTCGGAGAATTTTCCGAGAATTTTCTGAGAATTTTCCGAGAATTATCCGAGAATTTTCTGAGAATTTTCCGAGAATTTTCCGAGAATTTTCCGAGAATTTTCCGAGAATTTTCCGAGAATTTTCCGAGAATTTTCCGAGAATTTTCCGAGAATTTTCCGAGAATTTTCCGAGAATTTTCTGAGAATTTTCCGAGAATTTTCCGAGAATTTTCCGAGATTTTTCCCAGAATTTTCCGAGAATTTTCTGAGAATTTTCCGAGAATTTTCCGAGAATTTGCCGAGAATTTTCCGAGAATTATCCGAGAATTTCCGAGAATTTTCCGAGAATTTTCCGAGAATTTTCGGAGAATTTTCCGAGAATTTTCCGAGAATTTTCTGAGAGTTTTCCGAGAATTTTCCGAGAATTTTCTGAGAATTTTCCGAGAATTTTCCGAGAATTTTCCGAGAATTTTCCGAGAATTTTCCGAGAATTTTCCGAGAATTTTCCGAGAATTTTCCGAGAATTTTCCGAGAATTTTCGGAGAATTTTCTGAGAATTTTCTGAGAATTTTCCGAGAATTTTCCGAGAATTTTCCGAGATTTTTCCCAGAATTTTCCGAGAATTTTCCGAGAATTTTCCGAGAATTTTCCGAGAATTTGCCGAGAATTTTCCGAGAATTTTCCGAGAATTTTCCGAAAATTTTCCGAGAATTTTCCGAGAATTTTCCGTCAATTTTCCGAGAATTTTCCGAGAATTTTCCAAGAATTTTCCGAGAATTTTCCGAGAATTTTCCGAGAATTTTCCGAGAATTTCCCGAGAATTTTCCGAGAATTTTCCGAGAATTTTCCGAGAATTTTCCGAGAATTTTCCGAGAATTTTCCGAGAATTTTCCGAGAATTTTCCGAGAAATTTCCGAGAATTTTCTGAGAATTTTCTGAGAATTTTCAGAGAATTTTCCGAGAATTTTCTGAGAATTTTCAGAGAATTTTCTGAGAATTTTCCGAGAATCTTCCGAGAATTTTCCGAGAATTTTCGGAGAATTTTCCGACAATTTTCCGGGAATTTTCCGAGAATTTTCGGAGAATTTTCCGAGAATTTTCCGAGAATTTTCCGAGAATTTTCCGAGAATTTTCCGAGAATTTTCGGAGAATTTTCCGAGAATTTTCCGGGAATTTTCCGAGAATTTTCAGAGAATTTTCTGAGAATTTTCCGAGAATTTTCCGAGAATTTTCCGAGAAGTTTCCGAGAATTTTCTGAGAATTTTCCGAGAATTTTCCGAGAATTTTCCGAGAATTTTCCGAGAATTTTCTGAGAATTTTCCGAGAATTTTCCGAGAATTTTCCGAGAATTTTCGGAGAATTTTCCGAGAATTTTCCGGGAATTTTCCGAGAATTTTCGGAGAATTTTCCGAGAATTTTCCGAGAATTTTCTGAGAATTTTCCGAGAATTTTCCGAGAATTTTCTGAGAATTTTCCGAGAATGATCCGAGAATTTTCTGAGAATTTTCAGAGAATTTTCAGAGAATTTTGTGAGAATTTTCCGAGAATTTTCCAAGAATTTTCCGAGAATTTTCCGAGAATTTTCCGAGGGTTTTCCGAGAATTTTCCGAGAATTTTCCGAGAATTTTCGGAGAATTTTCCGAGAATTTTCTGAGAATTTTCCGAGAATTACCCGAGAATTTTCTGAGAATTTTCCGAGAATTTTCCGAGAATTTTCCGAGAATTTTCCGAGAATTTTCCGAGAATTTTCCGAGAATTTTCCGAGAATTTTCTGAGAATTTTCCGAGAATTTTCCGAGAATTTTCCGAGATTTTTCCCAGAATTTTCCGAGAATTTTCTGAGAATTTTCCGAGAATTTTCCGAGAATTTGCCGAGAATTTTCCGAGAATTATCCGAGAATTTCCGAGAATTTTCCGAGAATTTTCCGAGAATTTTCGGAGAATTTTCCGAGAATTTTCCGAGAATTTTCTGAGAATTTTCCGAGAATTTTCCGAGAATTTTCTGAGAATTTTCCGAGAATTTTCCGAGAATTTTCCGAGAATTTTCCGAGAATTTTCCGAGAATTTTCCGAGAATTTTCCGAGAATTTTCCGAGAATTTTCCGAGAATTTTCGGAGAATTTTCTGAGAATTTTCTGAGAATTTTCCGAGAATTTTCCGAGAATTTTCCGAGATTTTTCCCAGAATTTTCCGAGAATTTTCCGAGAATTTTCCGAGAATTTTCCGAGAATTTGCCGAGAATTTTCCGAGAATTTTCCGAGAATTTTCCGAAAATTTTCCGAGAATTTTCCGAGAATTTTCCGTCAATTTTCCGAGAATTTTCCGAGAATTTTCCGAGAATTTTCCGAGAATTTTCCGAGAATTTTCCGAGAATTTTCCGAGAATTTCCCGAGAATTTTCCGAGAATTTTCCGAGAATTTTCCGAGAATTTTCCGAGAATTTTCCGAGAATTTTCCGAGAATTTTCCGAGAATTTTCCGAGAAATTTCCGAGAATTTTCTGAGAATTTTCTGAGAATTTTCAGAGAATTTTCCGAGAATTTTCTGAGAATTTTCAGAGAATTTTCTGAGAATTTTCCGAGAATTTTCCGAGAATTTTCCGAGAATTTTCGGAGAATTTTCCGAGAATTTTCCGGGAATTTTCCGAGAATTTTCGGAGAATTTTCCGAGAATCCTCCGAGAATTTTCCGAGAATTTTCCGAGAATTTTCCGAGAATTTTCGGAGAATTTTCCGAGAATTTTCCGGGAATTTTCCGAGAATTTTCAGAGAATTTTCTGAGAATTTTCCGAGAATTTTCCGAGAATTTTCCGAGAAGTTTCCGAGAATTTTCTGAGAATTTTCCGAGAATTTTCCGAGAATTTTCTGAGAATTTTCCGAGAATTTTCCGAGAATTTTCTGAGAATTTTCCGAGAATTTTCCGAGAATTTTCCGAGAATTTTCCGAGAATTTCCCGAGAATTTTCCGAGAATTTTCCAAGAATTTTCCGAGAATTTTCCGAGAATTTTCCGAGATTTTTCCCAGAATTTTCCGAGAATTTTCTGAGAATTTTCCGAGAATTTTCCGAGAATTTGCCGAGAATTTTCCGAGAATTTTCCGAGAATTTTCCGAGAATTTTCCGAGAATTTTCCGAGAATTTTCCGTCAATTTTCCGAGAATTTTCCGAGAATTTTCTGAGAATTTTCCGAGAATTTTCCGAGAATTTTCCGAGAATTTTCCGAGAATTTCCCGAGAATTTTCCGAGAATTTTCCAAGAATTTTCCGAGAATTTTCCGAGAATTTTCCGAGAATTTTCCGAGAATTTTCCGAGAATTTTCCGAGAATTTTCCGAGAATTTTCTGAGAATTTTCCGAGAATTTTCCGTCAATTTTCCGAGAATTTTCCGAGAATTTTCCGAGAATTTTCCGAGAATTTTCCGAGAATTTTCCGAGGATTTTCCGAGAATTTCCCGAGAATTTTCCGAGAATTTTCCGAGAATTTTCCGAGAATTTTCCGAGAATTTTCCGAGAATTTTCCGAGAATTTTCCGAGAAATTTCCGAGAATTTTCTGAGAATTTTCTGAGAATTTTCCGAGAATTTTCTGAGAATTTTCAGAGAATTTTCTGAGAATTTTCCGAGAATTTTCCGAGAATTTTCCGAGAATTTTCCGAGAATTTTCCGAGAATTTTCCGAGAATTTTCCGAGAATTTTCCGAGAATTTTGTGAGAATTTTCCGAGAATTTTCCGAGAATTTTCCGAGATTTTTCCCAGAATTTTCCGAGAATTTTCTGAGAATTTTCCGAGAATTTTCCGAGAATTTGCCGAGAATTTTCCGAGAATTATCCGAGAATTTCCGAGAATTTTCCGAGAATTTTACGAGAATTTTCCGAGAATTTTCTGAGAATTTTCGGAGAATTTTCCGAGAATTTTCCGAGAATTTTCGGAGAATTTTGCGAGAATTTTCCGAGAATTTTCTGAGAATTTTCCGAGAATTATCCGAGAATTTCCGAGAATTTTCCGAGAATTTTCCGAGAATTTTCGGAGAATTTTCTGAGAATTTTCCGAGAATTTTCTGAGAATTTTCCGAGAATTTTCCGAGAATTTTCTGAGAATTTTCCGAGAATTTTCCGAGAATTTTCCGAGATTTTTCCCAGAATTTTCCGAGAATTTTCCGTGAATTTTCCGAGAATTTTCCGAGAATTTTCCGAGAATTTTCCGAGAATTTTCCGTCAATTTTCCGAGAATTTTCCGAGAATTTTCTGAGAATTTTCCGAGAATTTTCCGAGAATTTTCCGAGAATTTTCCGAGAATTTCCCGAGAATTTTCCGAGAATTTTCCAAGAATTTTCCGAGAATTTTCCGAGAATTTTCCGAGAATTTTCCGAGAATTTTCCGAGAATTTTCCGAGAATTTTCCGAGAATTTTCTGAGAATTTTCCGAGAATTTTCCGTCAATTTTCCGAGAATTTTCCGGGAATTTTCCGAGAATTTTCCGAGAATTTTCCGAGAATTTTCCGAGGATTTTCCGAGAATTTCCCGAGAATTTTCCGAGAATTTTCCGAGAATTTTCCGAGAATTTTCCGAGAATTTTCCGAGAATTTTCCGAGAATTTTCCGAGAAATTTCCGAGAATTTTCTGAGAATTTTCTGAGAATTTTCCGAGAATTTTCTGAGAATTTTCAGAGAATTTTCTGAGAATTTTCCGAGAATTTTCCGAGAATTTTCCGAGAATTTTCCGAGAATTTTCCGAGAATTTTCCGAGAATTTTCCGAGAATTTTCCGAGAATTTTGTGAGAATTTTCCGAGAATTTTCCGAGAATTTTCCGAGATTTTTCCCAGAATTTTCCGAGAATTTTCTGAGAATTTTCCGAGAATTTTCCGAGAATTTGCCGAGAATTTTCCGAGAATTATCCGAGAATTTCCGAGAATTTTCCGAGAATTTTACGAGAATTTTCCGAGAATTTTCTGAGAATTTTCGGAGAATTTTCCGAGAATTTTCCGAGAATTTTCGGAGAATTTTGCGAGAATTTTCCGAGAATTTTCTGAGAATTTTCCGAGAATTATCCGAGAATTTCCGAGAATTTTCCGAGAATTTTCCGAGAATTTTCGGAGAATTTTCTGAGAATTTTCCGAGAATTTTCTGAGAATTTTCCGAGAATTTTCCGAGAATTTTCTGAGAATTTTCCGAGAATTTTCCGAGAATTTTCCGAGATTTTTCCCAGAATTTTCCGAGAATTTTCCGAGAATTTTCCGAGAATTTTCCGAGAATTTGCCGAGAATTTTCCGAGAATTTTCCGAGAATTTTCCGAAAATTTTCCGAGAATTTTCCGAGAATTTTCCGTCAATTTTCCGAGAATTTTCCGAGAATTTTCCGAGAATTTTCCGAGAATTTCCCGAGAATTTTCCGAGAATTTTCCGAGAATTTTCCGAGAATTTTCCGAGAATTTTCCGAGAATTTTCCGAGAATTTTCCGAGAAATTTCCGAGAATTTTCTGAGAATTTTCTGAGAATTTTCCAAGAATTTTCTGAGAATTTTCAGAGAATTTTCTGAGAATTTTCCGAGAATTTTCCGAGAATTTTCCAAGAATTTTCTGAGAATTTTCCGAGAATTTTCCGAGAATTTTCCGAGATTTTTCCCAGAATTTTCCGAGAATTTTCTGAGAATTTTCCGAGAATTTTCCGAGAATTTGCCGTGAATTTTCCGAGAATTATCCGAGAATTTCCGAGAATTTTCCGAGAATTTTCCGAGAATTTTCGGAGAATTTTCCGAGAATTTTCCGAGAATTTTCTGAGAATTTTCCGAGAATTTTCCGAGAATTTTCTGAGAATTTTCCGAGAATTTTCCGAGAATTTTCCGAGAATTTTCCGAGAATTTTCCGAGAATTTTCCGAGAATTTTCCGAGAATTTTCCGAGAATTTTCCAAGAATTTTCCGAGAATTTTCTGAGAATTTTCCGAGAATTTTCCGAGAATTTTCCGAGATTTTTCCCAGAATTTTCCGAGAATTTGCCGAGAATTTTCCGAGAATTTTCCGAGAATTTGCCGAGAATTTTCCGAGAATTTTCCGAGAATTTGCCGAAAATTTTCCGAGAATTTTCCGAGAATTTTCCGAGAATTTTCCGAGAATTTTCCGAGAATTTTCCGAGAATTTTCCGAGAATTTCCCGAGAATTTTCCGAGAATTTTCCGAGAATTTTCCGAGAATTTTCCGAGAATTTTCCGAGAATTTTCCGAGAATTTTCCGAGAAATTTCCGAGAATTTTCTGAGAATTTTCTGAGAATTTTCCGAGAATTTTCTGAGAATTTTCAGAGAATTTTCTGAGAATTTTCCGAGAATTTTCCGAGAATTTTCCGAGAATTTTCCGAGAATTTTCCGAGAATTTTCCGAGAATTTTCCGAGAATTTTCCGAGAATTTTCTGAGAATTTTCCGAGAATTTTCCGAGAATTTTCCGAGATTTTTCCCAGAATTTTCCGAGAATTTTCTGAGAATTTTCCGAGAATTTTCCGAGAATTTGCCGAGAATTTTCCGAGAATTTTCCGAGAATTTTCCGAGAATTTTCCGAGAATTTTCCGAGAATTTTCCGTCAATTTTCCGAGAATTTTCCGAGAATTTTCCGAGAATTTTCCGAGAATTTTCCGAGAATTTTCCGAGAATTTTCCGAGAATTTCCCGAGAATTTTCCGAGAATTTTCCAAGAATTTTCCGAGAATTTTCCGAGAATTTTCCGAGAATTTTCCGAGAATTTTCCGAGAATTTTCCGAGAATTTTCCGAGAATTTTCTGAGAATTTTCCGAGAATTTTCCGTCAATTTTCCGAGAATTTTCCGAGAATTTTCCGAGAATTTTCCGAGAATTTTCCGAGAATTTTCCGAGGATTTTCCGAGAATTTCCCGAGAATTTTCCGAGAATTTTCCGAGAATTTTCCGAGAATTTTCCGAGAATTTTCCGAGAATTTTCCGAGAAATTTCCGAGAATTTTCTGAGAATTTTCTGAGAATTTTCCGAGAATTTTCTGAGAATTTTCAGAGAATTTTCTGAGAATTTTCCGAGAATTTTCCGAGAATTTTCCGAGAATTTTCCGAGAATTTTCCGAGAATTTTCCGAGAATTTTCCGAGAATTTTCCGAGAATTTTGTGAGAATTTTCCGAGAATTTTCCGAGAATTTTCCGAGATTTTTCCCAGAATTTTCCGAGAATTTTCTGAGAATTTTCCGAGAATTTTCCGAGAATTTGCCGAGAATTTTCCGAGAATTATCCGAGAATTTCCGAGAATTTTCCGAGAATTTTACGAGAATTTTCCGAGAATTTTCTGAGAATTTTCGGAGAATTTTCCGAGAATTTTCCGAGAATTTTCGGAGAATTTTCCGAGAATTTTCCGAGAATTTTCTGAGAATTTTCCGAGAATTATCCGAGAATTTCCGAGAATTTTCCGAGAATTTTCCGAGAATTTTCGGAGAATTTTCTGAGAATTTTCCGAGAATTTTCTGAGAATTTTCCGAGAATTTTCCGAGAATTTTCTGAGAATTTTCCGAGAATTTTCCGAGAATTTTCCGAGATTTTTCCCAGAATTTTCCGAGAATTTTCCGAGAATTTTCCGAGAATTTTCCGAGAATTTGCCGAGAATTTTCCGAGAATTTTCCGAGAATTTTCCGAAAATTTTCCGAGAATTTTCCGAGAATTTTCCGTTCATTTTCCGAGAATTTTCCGAGAATTTTCCGAGAATTTTCCGAGAATTTTCCGAGAATTTTCCGAGAATTTTCCGAGAATTTCCCGAGAATTTTCCGAGAATTTTCCGAGAATTTTCCGAGAATTTTCCGAGAATTTTCCGAGAATTTTCCGAGAATTTTCCGAGAAATTTCCGAGAATTTTCTGAGAATTTTCTGAGAATTTTCCGAGAATTTTCTGAGAATTTTCAGAGAATTTTCTGAGAATTTTCCGAGAATTTTCCGAGAATTTTCCGAGAATTTTCCGAGAATTTTCCGAGAATTTTCCGAGAATTTTCCGACAATTTTCCGAGAATTTTCTGAGAATTTTCCGAGAATTTTCCGAGAATTTTCCGAGATTTTTCCCAGAATTTTCCGAGAATTTTCCGAGAATTTTCCGAGAATTTTCTGAGAATTTTCCGAGAATTATCCGAGAATTTTCTGAGAATTTTCAGAGAATTTTCAGAGAATTTTCTGAGAATTTTCAGAGAATTTTCCGAGAATTTTCGGAGAATTTTCCGAGAATTTTCCGAGAATTTTCTGAGAATTTTCCGAGAATTTTCCGAGAATTTTCTGAGAATTTTCCGACAATTATCCGAGATTTTTCTGAGAATTTTCAGAGAATTTTCAGAGAATTTTCTGAGAATTTTCCGAGAATTTTCCGAGAATTTTCCGAGAATTTTCCGAGAATTTTCCGAGAATTTTCCGAGAATTTTCCGAGAATTTTCCGAGCATTTTCGGAGAATTTTCCGAGAATTTTCTGAGAATTTTCCGAGAATTATCCGAGAATTTTCTGAGAATTTTCCGAGAATTTTCCGAGAATTTTCCGAGAATTTTCCGAGAATTTTCCGAGAATTTTCCGAGAATTTTCCGAGAATTTTCCGAGAATTTTCCGAGAATTTTCCGAGAATTTTCTGAGAATTTTCCGAGAATTTTCCGAGAATTTTCCGAGATTTTTCCCAGAATTTTCCGAGAATTTTCTGAGAATTTTCCGAGAATTTTCCGAGAATTTGCCGAGAATTTTCCGAGAATTATCCGAGAATTTCCGAGAATTTTCCGAGAATTTTCCGAGAATTTTCGGAGAATTTTCCGAGAATTTTCCGAGAATTTTCTGAGAGTTTTCCGAGAATTTTCCGAGAATTTTCTGAGAATTTTCCGAGAATTTTCCGAGAATTTTCCGAGAATTTTCCGAGAATTTTCCGAGAATTTTCCGAGAATTTTCCGAGAATTTTCCGAGAATTTTCCGAGAATTTTCGGAGAATTTTCTGAGAATTTTCTGAGAATTTTCCGAGAATTTTCCGAGAATTTTCCGAGATTTTTCCCAGAATTTTCCGAGAATTTTCCGAGAATTTTCCGAGAATTTTCCGAGAATTTGCCGAGAATTTTCCGAGAATTTTCCGAGAATTTTCCGAAAATTTTCCGAGAATTTTCCGAGAATTTTCCGTCAATTTTCCGAGAATTTTCCGAGAATTTTCCAAGAATTTTCCGAGAATTTTCCGAGAATTTTCCGAGAATTTTCCGAGAATTTCCCGAGAATTTTCCGAGAATTTTCCGAGAATTTTCCGAGAATTTTCCGAGAATTTTCCGAGAATTTTCCGAGAATTTTCCGAGAATTTTCCGAGAAATTTCCGAGAATTTTCTGAGAATTTTCTGAGAATTTTCAGAGAATTTTCCGAGAATTTTCTGAGAATTTTCAGAGAATTTTCTGAGAATTTTCCGAGAATCTTCCGAGAATTTTCCGAGAATTTTCGGAGAATTTTCCGACAATTTTCCGGGAATTTTCCGAGAATTTTCGGAGAATTTTCCGAGAATTTTCCGAGAATTTTCCGAGAATTTTCCGAGAATTTTCCGAGAATTTTCGGAGAATTTTCCGAGAATTTTCCGGGAATTTTCCGAGAATTTTCAGAGAATTTTCTGAGAATTTTCCGAGAATTTTCCGAGAATTTTCCGAGAAGTTTCCGAGAATTTTCTGAGAATTTTCCGAGAATTTTCCGAGAATTTTCCGAGAATTTTCCGAGAATTTTCTGAGAATTTTCCGAGAATTTTCCGAGAATTTTCCGAGAATTTTCGGAGAATTTTCCGAGAATTTTCCGGGAATTTTCCGAGAATTTTCGGAGAATTTTCCGAGAATTTTCCGAGAATTTTCTGAGAATTTTCCGAGAATTTTCCGAGAATTTTCTGAGAATTTTCCGAGAATGATCCGAGAATTTTCTGAGAATTTTCAGAGAATTTTCAGAGAATTTTGTGAGAATTTTCCGAGAATTTTCCAAGAATTTTCCGAGAATTTTCCGAGAATTTTCCGAGGGTTTTCCGAGAATTTTCCGAGAATTTTCCGAGAATTTTCGGAGAATTTTCCGAGAATTTTCTGAGAATTTTCCGAGAATTACCCGAGAATTTTCTGAGAATTTTCCGAGAATTTTCCGAGAATTTTCCGAGAATTTTCCGAGAATTTTCCGAGAATTTTCCGAGAATTTTCCGAGAATTTTCTGAGAATTTTCCGAGAATTTTCCGAGAATTTTCCGAGATTTTTCCCAGAATTTTCCGAGAATTTTCTGAGAATTTTCCGAGAATTTTCCGAGAATTTGCCGAGAATTTTCCGAGAATTATCCGAGAATTTCCGAGAATTTTCCGAGAATTTTCCGAGAATTTTCGGAGAATTTTCCGAGAATTTTCCGAGAATTTTCTGAGAATTTTCCGAGAATTTTCCGAGAATTTTCTGAGAATTTTCCGAGAATTTTCCGAGAATTTTCCGAGAATTTTCCGAGAATTTTCCGAGAATTTTCCGAGAATTTTCCGAGAATTTTCCGAGAATTTTCCGAGAATTTTCGGAGAATTTTCTGAGAATTTTCTGAGAATTTTCCGAGAATTTTCCGAGAATTTTCCGAGATTTTTCCCAGAATTTTCCGAGAATTTTCCGAGAATTTTCCGAGAATTTTCCGAGAATTTGCCGAGAATTTTCCGAGAATTTTCCGAGAATTTTCCGAAAATTTTCCGAGAATTTTCCGAGAATTTTCCGTCAATTTTCCGAGAATTTTCCGAGAATTTTCCGAGAATTTTCCGAGAATTTTCCGAGAATTTTCCGAGAATTTTCCGAGAATTTCCCGAGAATTTTCCGAGAATTTTCCGAGAATTTTCCGAGAATTTTCCGAGAATTTTCCGAGAATTTTCCGAGAATTTTCCGAGAATTTTCCGAGAAATTTCCGAGAATTTTCTGAGAATTTTCTGAGAATTTTCAGAGAATTTTCCGAGAATTTTCTGAGAATTTTCAGAGAATTTTCTGAGAATTTTCCGAGAATTTTCCGAGAATTTTCCGAGAATTTTCGGAGAATTTTCCGAGAATTTTCCGGGAATTTTCCGAGAATTTTCGGAGAATTTTCCGAGAATCCTCCGAGAATTTTCCGAGAATTTTCCGAGAATTTTCCGAGAATTTTCGGAGAATTTTCCGAGAATTTTCCGGGAATTTTCCGAGAATTTTCAGAGAATTTTCTGAGAATTTTCCGAGAATTTTCCGAGAATTTTCCGAGAAGTTTCCGAGAATTTTCTGAGAATTTTCCGAGAATTTTCCGAGAATTTTCCGAGAATTTTCCGAGAATTTTCTGAGAATTTTGCGAGAATTTTCCGAGAATTTTCGGAGAATTTTCCGAGAATTTTCCGGGAATTTTCCGAGAATTTTTGGAGAATTTTCCGAGAATTTTCCGAGAATTTTCTGAGAATTTTCCGAGAATTTTCCGAGAATTTTCTGAGAATTTTCCGAGAATGATCCGAGAATTTTCTGAGAATTTTCAGAGAATTTTCAGAGAATTTTGTGAGAATTTTCCGAGAATTTTCCAAGAATTTTCCGAGAATTTTCCGAGAATTTTCCGAGGGTTTTCCGAGAATTTTCCGAGAATTTTCCGAGAATTTTCGGAGAATTTTCCGAGAATTTTCTGAGAATTTTCCGAGAATTACCCGAGAATTTTCTGAGAATTTTCCGAGAATTTTCCGAGAATTTTCCGAGAATTTTCCGAGAATTTTCCGGGAATTTTCCGAGAATTTTCCGAGAATTTTCTGAGAATTTTCCGAGAATTTTCCTTTCCGAGAATTTTCCGAGAATTTTCCGAGAATTTTCCGAGAATTTTCCGAGAATTTTCCGAGAATTTTCGGAGAATTTTCCGAGAATTTTCCGGGAATTTTCCGAGAATTTTTGGAGAATTTTCCGAGAATTTTCCGAGAATTTTCTGAGAATTTTCCGAGAATTTTCCGAGAATTTTCTGAGAATTTTCCGAGAATGATCCGAGAATTTTCTGAGAATTTTCAGAGAATTTTCAGAGAATTTTGTGAGAATTTTCCGAGAATTTTCCAAGAATTTTCCGAGAATTTTCCGAGAATTTTCCGAGGGTTTTCCGAGAATTTTCCGAGAATTTTCCGAGAATTTTCGGAGAATTTTCCGAGAATTTTCTGAGAATTTTCCGAGAATTACCCGAGAATTTTCTGAGAATTTTCCGAGAATTTTCCGAGAATTTTCCGAGAATTTTCCGAGAATTTTCCGGGAATTTTCCGAGAATTTTCCGAGAATTTTCTGAGAATTTTCCGAGAATTTTCCGAGAATTTTCCGAGATTTTTCCCAGAATTTTCCGAGAATTTTCTGAGAATTTTCCGAGAATTTTCCGAGAATTTGCCGAGAATTTTCCGAGAATTATCCGAGAATTTCCGAGAATTTTCCGAGAATTTTCCGAGAATTTTCGGAGAATTTTCCGAGAATTTTCCGAGAATTTTCTGAGAGTTTTCCGAGAATTTTCCGAGAATTTTCTGAGAATTTTCCGAGAATTTTCCGAGAATTTTCCGAGAATTTTCCGAGAATTTTCCGAGAATTTTCCGAGAATTTTCCGAGAATTTTCCGAGAATTTTCCGAGAATTTTCGGAGAATTTTCTGAGAATTTTCTGAGAATTTTCCGAGAATTTTCCGAGAATTTTCCGAGATTTTTCCCAGAATTTTCCGAGAATTTTCCGAGAATTTTCCGAGAATTTTCCGAGAATTTGCCGAGAATTTTCCGAGAATTTTCCGAGAATTTTCCGAAAATTTTCCGAGAATTTTCCGAGAATTTTCCGTCAATTTTCCGAGAATTTTCCGAGAATTTTCCAAGAATTTTCCGAGAATTTTCCGAGAATTTTCCGAGAATTTTCCGAGAATTTCCCGAGAATTTTCCGAGAATTTTCCGAGAATTTTCCGAGAATTTTCCGAGAATTTTCCGAGAATTTTCCGAGAATTTTCCGAGAATTTTCCGAGAAATTTCCGAGAATTTTCTGAGAATTTTCTGAGAATTTTCAGAGAATTTTCCGAGAATTTTCTGAGAATTTTCAGAGAATTTTCTGAGAATTTTCCGAGAATCTTCCGAGAATTTTCCGAGAATTTTCGGAGAATTTTCCGACAATTTTCCGGGAATTTTCCGAGAATTTTCGGAGAATTTTCCGAGAATTTTCCGAGAATTTTCCGAGAATTTTCCGAGAATTTTCCGAGAATTTTCGGAGAATTTTCCGAGAATTTTCCGGGAATTTTCCGAGAATTTTCAGAGAATTTTCTGAGAATTTTCCGAGAATTTTCCGAGAATTTTCCGAGAAGTTTCCGAGAATTTTCTGAGAATTTTCCGAGAATTTTCCGAGAATTTTCCGAGAATTTTCCGAGAATTTTCTGAGAATTTTCCGAGAATTTTCCGAGAATTTTCCGAGAATTTTCGGAGAATTTTCCGAGAATTTTCCGGGAATTTTCCGAGAATTTTCGGAGAATTTTCCGAGAATTTTCCGAGAATTTTCTGAGAATTTTCCGAGAATTTTCCGAGAATTTTCTGAGAATTTTCCGAGAATGATCCGAGAATTTTCTGAGAATTTTCAGAGAATTTTCAGAGAATTTTGTGAGAATTTTCCGAGAATTTTCCAAGAATTTTCCGAGAATTTTCCGAGAATTTTCCGAGGGTTTTCCGAGAATTTTCCGAGAATTTTCCGAGAATTTTCGGAGAATTTTCCGAGAATTTTCTGAGAATTTTCCGAGAATTACCCGAGAATTTTCTGAGAATTTTCCGAGAATTTTCCGAGAATTTTCCGAGAATTTTCCGAGAATTTTCCGAGAATTTTCCGAGAATTTTCCGAGAATTTTCTGAGAATTTTCCGAGAATTTTCCGAGAATTTTCCGAGATTTTTCCCAGAATTTTCCGAGAATTTTCTGAGAATTTTCCGAGAATTTTCCGAGAATTTGCCGAGAATTTTCCGAGAATTATCCGAGAATTTCCGAGAATTTTCCGAGAATTTTCCGAGAATTTTCGGAGAATTTTCCGAGAATTTTCCGAGAATTTTCTGAGAATTTTCCGAGAATTTTCCGAGAATTTTCTGAGAATTTTCCGAGAATTTTCCGAGAATTTTCCGAGAATTTTCCGAGAATTTTCCGAGAATTTTCCGAGAATTTTCCGAGAATTTTCCGAGAATTTTCCGAGAATTTTCGGAGAATTTTCTGAGAATTTTCTGAGAATTTTCCGAGAATTTTCCGAGAATTTTCCGAGATTTTTCCCAGAATTTTCCGAGAATTTTCCGAGAATTTTCCGAGAATTTTCCGAGAATTTGCCGAGAATTTTCCGAGAATTTTCCGAGAATTTTCCGAAAATTTTCCGAGAATTTTCCGAGAATTTTCCGTCAATTTTCCGAGAATTTTCCGAGAATTTTCCGAGAATTTTCCGAGAATTTTCCGAGAATTTTCCGAGAATTTTCCGAGAATTTCCCGAGAATTTTCCGAGAATTTTCCGAGAATTTTCCGAGAATTTTCCGAGAATTTTCCGAGAATTTTCCGAGAATTTTCCGAGAATTTTCCGAGAAATTTCCGAGAATTTTCTGAGAATTTTCTGAGAATTTTCAGAGAATTTTCCGAGAATTTTCTGAGAATTTTCAGAGAATTTTCTGAGAATTTTCCGAGAATTTTCCGAGAATTTTCCGAGAATTTTCGGAGAATTTTCCGAGAATTTTCCGGGAATTTTCCGAGAATTTTCGGAGAATTTTCCGAGAATCCTCCGAGAATTTTCCGAGAATTTTCCGAGAATTTTCCGAGAATTTTCGGAGAATTTTCCGAGAATTTTCCGGGAATTTTCCGAGAATTTTCAGAGAATTTTCTGAGAATTTTCCGAGAATTTTCCGAGAATTTTCCGAGAAGTTTCCGAGAATTTTCTGAGAATTTTCCGAGAATTTTCCGAGAATTTTCCGAGAATTTTCCGAGAATTTTCTGAGAATTTTGCGAGAATTTTCCGAGAATTTTCGGAGAATTTTCCGAGAATTTTCCGGGAATTTTCCGAGAATTTTTGGAGAATTTTCCGAGAATTTTCCGAGAATTTTCTGAGAATTTTCCGAGAATTTTCCGAGAATTTTCTGAGAATTTTCCGAGAATGATCCGAGAATTTTCTGAGAATTTTCAGAGAATTTTCAGAGAATTTTGTGAGAATTTTCCGAGAATTTTCCAAGAATTTTCCGAGAATTTTCCGAGAATTTTCCGAGGGTTTTCCGAGAATTTTCCGAGAATTTTCCGAGAATTTTCGGAGAATTTTCCGAGAATTTTCTGAGAATTTTCCGAGAATTACCCGAGAATTTTCTGAGAATTTTCCGAGAATTTTCCGAGAATTTTCCGAGAATTTTCCGAGAATTTTCCGGGAATTTTCCGAGAATTTTCCGAGAATTTTCTGAGAATTTTCCGAGAATTTTCCTTTCCGAGAATTTTCCGAGAATTTTCCGAGAATTTTCCGAGAATTTTCCGAGAATTTTCCGAGAATTTTCGGAGAATTTTCCGAGAATTTTCCGGGAATTTTCCGAGAATTTTTGGAGAATTTTCCGAGAATTTTCCGAGAATTTTCTGAGAATTTTCCGAGAATTTTCCGAGAATTTTCTGAGAATTTTCCGAGAATGATCCGAGAATTTTCTGAGAATTTTCAGAGAATTTTCAGAGAATTTTGTGAGAATTTTCCGAGAATTTTCCAAGAATTTTCCGAGAATTTTCCGAGAATTTTCCGAGGGTTTTCCGAGAATTTTCCGAGAATTTTCCGAGAATTTTCGGAGAATTTTCCGAGAATTTTCTGAGAATTTTCCGAGAATTACCCGAGAATTTTCTGAGAATTTTCCGAGAATTTTCCGAGAATTTTCCGAGAATTTTCCGAGAATTTTCCGGGAATTTTCCGAGAATTTTCCGAGAATTTTCTGAGAATTTTCCGAGAATTTTCCTTTCCGAGAATTTTCCGAGAATTTTCCGAGAATTTTCCGAGAATTTTCCGAGAATTTTCCGAGAATTTTCGGAGAATTTTCCGAGAATTTTCCGGGAATTTTCCGAGAATTTTCAGAGAATTTTCTGAGAATTTTCCGAGAATTTTCCGAGAATTTTCCGAGAAGTTTCCGAGAATTTTCTGAGAATTTTCCGAGAATTTTCCGAGAATTTTCCGAGAATTTTCCGAGAATTTTCTGAGAATTTTCCGAGAATTTTCCGAGAATTTTCCGAGAATTTTCCGAGAATTTTCCGAGAATTTTCCGGGAATTTTCCGAGAATTTTCGGAGAATTTTCCGAGAATTTTCCGAGAATTTTCTGAGAATTTTCCGAGAATTTTCCGAGAATTTTCTGAGAATTTTCCGAGAATGATCCGAGAATTTTCTGAGAATTTTCAGAGAATTTTCAGAGAATTTTGTGAGAATTTTCCGAGAATTTTCCAAGAATTTTCCGAGAATTTTCCGAGAATTTTCCGAGGGTTTTCCGAGAATTTTCCGAGAATTTTCCGAGAATTTTCGGAGAATTTTCCGAGAATTTTCTGAGAATTTTCCGAGAATTACCCGAGAATTTTCTGAGAATTTTCCGAGAATTTTCCGAGAATTTTCCGAGAATTTTCCGAGAATTTTCCGAGAATTTTCCGAGAATTTTCCGAGAATTTTCTGAGAATTTTCCGAGAATTTTCCTTTCCGAGAATTTTCCGAGAATTTTCCGAGAATTTTCCGAGAATTTTCCGAGAATTTTCCGAGAATTTTCCGAGAATTTTCCGAGAATTTTCCGAGAATTTTCTGAGAATTTTCCGAGAATTTTCCGAGAATTTTCCGAGAATTTTCCGAGAATTTTCCGAGAATTTTCCGAGAATTTTCGGAGAATTTTCCGAGAATTTTCTGAGAATTTTCGGAGAATTTTCCGAGAATTTTCTGAGAATTTTCCGAGAATTTTCCGAGAATTTTCTGAGAATTTTCCGAGAATTATCCGAGAATTTCCGAGAATTTTCTGAGAATTTTCCGAGAATTTTCTGAGAATTTTTCCGAGAATTTTCCGAGAATTTTCCGAGAATTTTCCGAGAATTTTCCGAGAATTTTCCGAGAATTTTCCGAGAATTTTCCGAGAATTTTCCGAGAATTTTCGGAGAATTTTCCGAGAATTTTCCGAGAATTTTCGGAGAATTTTCCGAGAATTTTCCGAGAATTTTCTGAGAATTTTCCGAGAATTATCCGAGAATTTCCGAGAATTTTCCGAGAATTTTCCGAGAATTTTCGGAGAATTTTCCGAGAATTTTCCGAGAATTTTCTGAGAATTTTCCGAGAATTTTCCGAGAATTTTCTGAGAATTTTCCGAGAATTTTCCGAGAATTTTCCGAGATTTTTCCCAGAATTTTTCGAGAATTTTCCGAGAATTTTCCGAGAATTTTCTGAGAATTTGCCGAGAATTTTCCGAGAATTTTCCGAGAATTTTCCGAAAATTTTCCGAGAATTTTCCGAGAATTTTCCGTCAATTTTCCGAGAATTTTCCGAGAATTTTCCGAGAATTTTCCGAGAATTTTCCGAGAATTTTCCGAGAATTTTCCGAGAATTTCCCGAGAATTTTCCGAGAATTTTCCGAGAATTTTCCGAGAATTTTCCGAGAATTTTCCGAGAATTTTCCGAGAATTTTCCGAGAAATTTCCGAGAATTTTCTGAGAATTTTCTGAGAATTTTCCGAGAATTTTCTGAGAATTTTCAGAGAATTTTCTGAGAATTTTCCGAGAATTTTCCGAGAATTTTCCGAGAATTTTCCGAGAATTTTGCGAGAATTTTCCGAGAATTTTCCGAGAATTTTCCAAGAATTTTCTGAGAATTTTCCGAGAATTTTCCGAGAATTTTCCGAGATTTTTCCCAGAATTTTCCGAGAATTTTCCGAGAATTTTCCGAGAATTTTCCGAGAATTTTCCGAGAATTTTCCGAGAATTTTCCAAGAATTTTCTGAGAATTTTCCGAGAATTTTCCGAGAATTTTCCGAGATTTTTCCCAGAATTTTCCGAGAATTTTCTGAGAATTTTCCGAGAATTTTCCGAGAATTTTCTGAGAATTTTCCGAGAATTTTCCGAGAATTTTCCGAGAAATTTCCGAGAATTTTCCGAGAATTTTCCGGGAATTTTCCGAGAATTTTCGGAGAATTTTCCGAGAATTTTCCGAGAATTTTCTGAGAATTTTCCGAGAATTTTCCGAGAATTTTCTGAGAATTTTCCGAGAATGATCCGAGAATTTTCTGAGAATTTTCAGAGAATTTTCAGAGAATTTTGTGAGAATTTTCCGAGAATTTTCCAAGAATTTTCCGAGAATTTTCCGAGAATTTTCCGAGGGTTTTCCGAGAATTTTCCGAGAATTTTCCGAGAATTTTCGGAGAATTTTCCGAGAATTTTCTGAGAATTTTCCGAGAATTACCCGAGAATTTTCTGAGAATTTTCCGAGAATTTTCCGAGAATTTTCCGAGAATTTTCCGAGAATTTTCCGAGAATTTTCCGAGAATTTTCCGAGAATTTTCTGAGAATTTTCCGAGAATTTTCCTTTCCGAGAATTTTCCGAGAATTTTCCGAGAATTTTCCGAGAATTTTCCGAGAATTTTCCGAGAATTTTCCGAGAATTTTCCGAGAATTTTCCGAGAATTTTCTGAGAATTTTCCGAGAATTTTCCGAGAATTTTCCGAGAATTTTCCGAGAATTTTCCGAGAATTTTCCGAGAATTTTCGGAGAATTTTCCGAGAATTTTCTGAGAATTTTCGGAGAATTTTCCGAGAATTTTCTGAGAATTTTCCGAGAATTTTCCGAGAATTTTCTGAGAATTTTCCGAGAATTATCCGAGAATTTCCGAGAATTTTCTGAGAATTTTCCGAGAATTTTCTGAGAATTTTTCCCAGAATTTTCCGAGAATTTTCCGAGAATTTTCCGAGAATTTTCCGAGAATTTTCCGAGAATTTTCCGAGAATTTTCCGAGAATTTTCCGAGAATTTTCCGAGAATTTTCGGAGAATTTTCCGAGAATTTTCCGAGAATTTTCGGAGAATTTTCCGAGAATTTTCCGAGAATTTTCTGAGAATTTTCCGAGAATTATCCGAGAATTTCCGAGAATTTTCCGAGAATTTTCCGAGAATTTTCGGAGAATTTTCCGAGGATTTTCCGAGAATTTTCTGAGAATTTTCCGAGAATTTTCCGAGAATTTTCTGAGAATTTTCCGAGAATTTTCCGAGAATTTTCCGAGATTTTTCCCAGAATTTTTCGAGAATTTTCCGAGAATTTTCCGAGAATTTTCCGAGAATTTGCCGAGAATTTTCCGAGAATTTTCCGAGAATTTTCCGAAAATTTTCCGAGAATTTTCCGAGAATTTTCCGTCAATTTTCCGAGAATTTTCCGAGAATTTTCCGAGAATTTTCCGAAAATTTTCCGAGAATTTTCCGAGAATTTTCCGAGAATTTCCCGAGAATTTTCCGAGAATTTTCCGAGAATTTTCCGAGAATTTTCCGAGAATTTTCCGAGAATTTTCCGAGAATTTTCCGAGAAATTTCCGAGAATTTTCTGAGAATTTTCTGAGAATTTTCCGAGAATTTTCTGAGAATTTTCAGAGAATTTTCTGAGAATTTTCCGAGAATTTTCCGAGAATTTTCCGAGAATTTTCCGAGAATTTTGCGAGAATTTTCCGAGAATTTTCCGAGAATTTTCCAAGAATTTTCTGAGAATTTTCCGAGAATTTTCCGAGAATTTTCCCAGATTTTTCCCAGAATTTTCCGAGAATTTTCCGAGAATTTTCCGAGAATTTTCCGAGAATTTTCCGAGAATTTTCCGAGAATTTTCCAAGAATTTTCTGAGAATTTTCCGAGAATTTTCCGAGAATTTTCCGAGATTTTTCCCAGAATTTTCCGAGAATTTTCTGAGAATTTTCCGAGAATTTTCCGAGAATTTGCCGAGAATTTTCCGAGAATTATCCGAGAATTTCCGAGAATTTTCCGAGAATTTTCCGAGAATTTTCGGAGAATTTTCCGAGAATTTTCCGAGAATTTTCTGAGAATTTTCCGAGAATTTTCCGAGAATTTTCTGCGAATTTTCCGAGAATTTTCCGAGAATTTTCCGAGAATTTTCCGAGAATTTTCCGAGAATTTTCCGAGAATTTTCCGAGAATTTTCCGAGAATTTTCCAAGAATTTTCCGAGAATTTTCTGAGAATTTTCCGAGAATTTTCCGAGAATTTTCCGAGATTTTTCCCAGAATTTTCCGAGAATTTGCCGAGAATTTTCCGAGAATTTTTCCGAGAATTTGCCGAGAATTTTCCGAGAATTTTCCGAGAATTTTCCGAAAATTTTCTGAGAATTTTCCGAGAATTTTCCGAGAATTTTCCGAGAATTTTCCGAGAATTTTCCGAGAATTTTCCGAGAATTTCCCGAGAATTTTCCGAGAATTTTCCGAGAATTTTCCGAGAATTTTCCGAGAATTTTCCGAGAATTTTCCGAGAATTTTCCGAGAAATTTCCGAGAATTTTCTGAGAATTTTCTGAGAATTTTCCGAGAATTTTCTGAGAATTTTCAGAGAATTTTCTGAGAATTTTCCGAGAATTTTCCGAGAATTTTCCGAGAATTTTCCGAGAATTTTCCGAGAATTTTCCGAGAATTTTCCGAGAATTTTCCGAGAATTTTCTGAGAATTTTCCGAGAATTTTCCGAGAATTTTCCGAGATTTTTCCCAGAATTTTCCGAGAATTTTCTGAGAATTTTCCGAGAATTTTCCGAGAATTTGCCGAGAATTTTCCGAGAATTTTCCGAGAATTTTCCGAGAATTTTCCGAGAATTTTCCGAGAATTTTCCGTCAATTTTCCGAGAACTTTCCGATAATTTTCCGAGAATTTTCCGAGAATTTTCCGAGAATTTTCCGAGAATTTTCTGAGAATTTTCCGAGAATTTTCCGAGAATTTTCCCAGATTTTTCCCAGAATTTTCCGAGAATTTTCTGAGAATTTTCCGAGAATTATCCGAGAATTTCCGAGAATTTTCCGAGAATTTTCCGAGAATTTTCGGAGAATTTTCCGAGAATTTTCTGAGAATTTTCCGAGAATTTTCTGAGAATTTTTCCCAGAATTTTCCGAGAATTTTCCGAGAATTTTCCGAGAATTTTCCGAGAATTTTCCGAGAATTTTCCGAGAATTTTCCGAGAATTTTCCGAGAATTTTCCGAGAATTTTCGGAGAATTTTCCGAGAATTTTCCGAGAATTTTCGGAGAATTTTCCGAGAATTTTCCGAGAATTTTCTGAGAATTTTCCGAGAATTATCCGAGAATTTCCGAGAATTTTCCGAGAATTTTCCGAGAATTTTCGGAGAATTTTCCGAGAATTTTCCGAGAATTTTCTGAGAATTTTCCGAGAATTTTCCGAGAATTTTCTGAGAATTTTCCGAGAATTTTCCGAGAATTTTCCGAGATTTTTCCCAGAATTTTTCGAGAATTTTCCGAGAATTTTCCGAGAATTTTCCGAGAATTTGCCGAGAATTTTCCGAGAATTTTCCGAGAATTTTCCGAAAATTTTCCGAGAATTTTCCGAGAATTTTCCGTCAATTTTCCGAGAATTTTCCGAGAATTTTCCGAGAATTTTCCGAGAATTTTCCGAGAATTTTCCGAGAATTTTCCGAGAATTTCCCGAGAATTTTCCGAGAATTTTCCGAGAATTTTCCGAGAATTTTCCGAGAATTTTCCGAGAATTTTCCGAGAATTTTCCGAGAAATTTCCGAGAATTTTCTGAGAATTTTCTGAGAATTTTCCGAGAATTTTCTGAGAATTTTCAGAGAATTTTCTGAGAATTTTCCGAGAATTTTCCGAGAATTTTCCGAGAATTTTCCGAGAATTTTGCGAGAATTTTCCGAGAATTTTCCGAGAATTTTCCAAGAATTTTCTGAGAATTTTCCGAGAATTTTCCGAGAATTTTCCCAGATTTTTCCCAGAATTTTCCGAGAATTTTCCGAGAATTTTCCGAGAATTTTCCGAGAATTTTCCGAGAATTTTCCGAGAATTTTCCAAGAATTTTCTGAGAATTTTCCGAGAATTTTCCGAGAATTTTCCGAGATTTTTCCCAGAATTTTCCGAGAATTTTCTGAGAATTTTCCGAGAATTTTCCGAGAATTTGCCGAGAATTTTCCGAGAATTATCCGAGAATTTCCGAGAATTTTCCGAGAATTTTCCGAGAATTTTCGGAGAATTTTCCGAGAATTTTCCGAGAATTTTCTGAGAATTTTCCGAGAATTTTCCGAGAATTTTCTGCGAATTTTCCGAGAATTTTCCGAGAATTTTCCGAGAATTTTCCGAGAATTTTCCGAGAATTTTCCGAGAATTTTCCGAGAATTTTCCGAGAATTTTCCAAGAATTTTCCGAGAATTTTCTGAGAATTTTCCGAGAATTTTCCGAGAATTTTCCGAGATTTTTCCCAGAATTTTCCGAGAATTTGCCGAGAATTTTCCGAGAATTTTCCGAGAATTTGCCGAGAATTTTCCGAGAATTTTCCGAGAATTTTCCGAAAATTTTCTGAGAATTTTCCGAGAATTTTCCGAGAATTTTCCGAGAATTTTCCGAGAATTTTCCGAGAATTTTCCGAGAATTTCCCGAGAATTTTCCGAGAATTTTCCGAGAATTTTCCGAGAATTTTCCGAGAATTTTCCGAGAATTTTCCGAGAATTTTCCGAGAAATTTCCGAGAATTTTCTGAGAATTTTCTGAGAATTTTCCGAGAATTTTCTGAGAATTTTCAGAGAATTTTCTGAGAATTTTCCGAGAATTTTCCGAGAATTTTCCGAGAATTTTCCGAGAATTTTCCGAGAATTTTCCGAGAATTTTCCGAGAATTTTCCGAGAATTTTCTGAGAATTTTCCGAGAATTTTCCGAGAATTTTCCGAGATTTTTCCCAGAATTTTCCGAGAATTTTCTGAGAATTTTCCGAGAATTTTCCGAGAATTTGCCGAGAATTTTCCGAGAATTTTCCGAGAATTTTCCGAGAATTTTCCGAGAATTTTCCGAGAATTTTCCGTCAATTTTCCGAGAACTTTCCGATAATTTTCCGAGAATTTTCCGAGAATTTTCCGAGAATTTTCCGAGAATTTTCTGAGAATTTTCCGAGAATTTTCCGAGAATTTTCCCAGATTTTTCCCAGAATTTTCCGAGAATTTTCTGAGAATTTTCCGAGAATTATCCGAGAATTTCCGAGAATTTTCCGAGAATTTTCCGAGAATTTTCGGAGAATTTTCCGAGAATTTTCCGAGAATTTTCTGAGAATTTTCCGAGAATTTTCCGAGAATTTTCTGAGAATTTTCCGAGAATTTTCCGAGAATTTTCCGAGATTTTTCCCAGAATTTTTCGAGAATTTTCCGAGAATTTTCCGAGAATTTTCCGAGAATTTGCCGAGAATTTTCCGAGAATTTTCCGAGAATTTTCCGAAAATTTTCCGAGAATTTTCCGAGAATTTTCCGTCAATTTTCCGAGAATTTTCCGAGAATTTTCCGAGAATTTTCCGAGAATTTTCCGAGAATTTTCCGAGAATTTTCCGAGAATTTCCCGAGAATTTTCCGAGAATTTTCCGAGAATTTTCCGAGAATTTTCCGAGAATTTTCCGAGAATTTTCCGAGAATTTTCCGAGAAATTTCCGAGAATTTTCTGAGAATTTTCTGAGAATTTTCCGAGAATTTTCTGAGAATTTTCAGAGAATTTTCTGAGAATTTTCCGAGAATTTTCCGAGAATTTTCCGAGAATTTTCCGAGAATTTTGCGAGAATTTTCCGAGAATTTTCCGAGAATTTTCCAAGAATTTTCTGAGAATTTTCCGAGAATTTTCCGAGAATTTTCCGAGATTTTTCCCAGAATTTTCCGAGAATTTTCCGAGAATTTTCCGAGAATTTTCCGAGAATTTTCCGAGAATTTTCCGAGAATTTTCCAAGAATTTTCTGAGAATTTTCCGAGAATTTTCCGAGAATTTTCCGAGATTTTTCCCAGAATTTTCCGAGAATTTTCTGAGAATTTTCCGAGAATTTTCCGAGAATTTGCCGAGAATTTTCCGAGAATTATCCGAGAATTTCCGAGAATTTTCCGAGAATTTTCCGAGAATTTTCGGAGAATTTTGCGAGAATTTTCCGAGAATTTTCTGAGAATTTTCCGAGAATTTTCCGAGAATTTTCTGCGAATTTTCCGAGAATTTTCCGAGAATTTTCCGAGAATTTTCCGAGAATTTTCCGAGAATTTTCCGAGAATTTTCCGAGAATTTTCCGAGAATTTTCCAAGAATTTTCCGAGAATTTTCTGAGAATTTTCCGAGAATTTTCCGAGAATTTTCCGAGATTTTTCCCAGAATTTTCCGAGAATTTGCCGAGAATTTTCCGAGAATTTTCCGAGAATTTGCCGAGAATTTTCCGAGAATTTTCCGAGAATTTTCCGAAAATTTTCTGAGAATTTTCCGAGAATTTTCCGAGAATTTTCCGAGAATTTTCCGAGAATTTTCCGAGAATTTTCCGAGAATTTCCCGAGAATTTTCCGAGAATTTTCCGAGAATTTTCCGAGAATTTTCCGAGAATTTTCCGAGAATTTTCCGAGAATTTTCCGAGAAATTTCCGAGAATTTTCTGAGAATTTTCTGAGAATTTTCCGAGAATTTTCTGAGAATTTTCAGAGAATTTTCTGAGAATTTTCCGAGAATTTTCCGAGAATTTTCCGAGAATTTTCCGAGAATTTTCCGAGAATTTTCCGAGAATTTTCCGAGAATTTTCCGAGAATTTTCTGAGAATTTTCCGAGAATTTTCCGAGAATTTTCCGAGATTTTTCCCAGAATTTTCCGAGAATTTTCTGAGAATTTTCCGAGAATTTTCCGAGAATTTGCCGAGAATTTTCCGAGAATTTTCCGAGAATTTTCCGAGAATTTTCCGAGAATTTTCCGAGAATTTTCCGTCAATTTTCCGAGAATTTTCCGATAATTTTCCGAGAATTTTCCGAGAATTTTCCGAGAATTTTCCGAGAATTTTCTGAGAATTTTCCGAGAATTTTCCGAGAATTTTCCCAGATTTTTCCCAGAATTTTCCGAGAATTTTCTGAGAATTTTCCGAGAATTTTCCGAGAATTTGCCGAGAATTTTCCGAGAATTATCCGAGAATTTCCGAGAATTTTCCGAGAATTTTCCGAGAATTTTCGGAGAATTTTCCGAGAATTTTCCGAGAATTTTCTGAGAATTTTCCGAGAATTTTCCGAGAATTTTCTGAGAATTTTCCGAGAATTTTCCGAGAATTTTCCGAGAATTTTCCGAGAATTTTCGGAGAATTTTCCGAGAATTTTCCGAGAATTTTCCGAGAATTTTCCGAGAATTTTCCGAGAATTTTCGGAGAATTTTCCGAGAATTTTCCGGGAATTTTCCGAGAATTTTCGGAGAATTTTCCGAGAATTTTCCGAGAATTTTCTGAGAATTTTCCGAGAATTTTCCGAGAATTTTCTGAGAATTTTCCGAGAATGATCCGAGAATTTTCTGAGAATTTTCAGAGAATTTTCAGAGAATTTTGTGAGAATTTTCCGAGAATTTTCCAAGAATTTTCCGAGAATTTTCCGAGAATTTTCCGAGAATTTTCCGAGAATTTTCCGAGAATTTTCCGAGAATTTTCGGAGAATTTTCCGAGAATTTTCTGAGAATTTTCCGAGAATTACCCGAGAATTTTCTGAGAATTTTCCGAGAATTTTCCGAGAATTTTCCGAGAATTTTCCGAGAATTTTCCGAGAATTTTCCGAGAATTTTCCGAGAATTTTCTGAGAATTTTCCGAGAATTTTCCTTTCCGAGAATTTTCCGAGAATTTTCCGAGAATTTTCCGAGAATTTTCCGAGAATTTTCCGAGAATTTTCCGAGAATTTTCCGAGAATTTTCTGAGAATTTTCCGAGAATTTTCCGAGAATTTTCCGAGAATTTTCCGAGAATTTTCCGAGAATTTTCCGAGAATTTTCGGAGAATTTTCCGAGAATTTTCTGAGAATTTTCGGAGAATTTTCCGAGAATTTTCTGAGAATTTTCCGAGAATTTTCCGAGAATTTTCTGAGAATTTTCCGAGAATTATCCGAGAATTTCCGAGAATTTTCTGAGAATTTTCCGAGAATTTTCTGAGAATTTTTCCGAGAATTTTCCGAGAATTTTCCGAGAAGTTTCCGAGAATTTTCCGAGAATTTTCCGAGAATTTTCCGTGAATTTTCCGAGAATTTTCCGAGAATTTTCCGAGAATTTTCGGAGAATTTTCCGAGAATTTTCCGAGAATTTTCGGAGAATTTTCCGAGAATTTTCCGAGAATTTTCTGAGAATTTTCCGAGAATTATCCGAGAATTTCCGAGAATTTTCCGAGAATTTTCCGAGAATTCTCGGAGAATTTTCCGAGAATTTTCCGAGAATTTTCTGAGAATTTTCCGAGAATTTTCCGAGAATTTTCTGAGAATTTTCCGAGAATTTTCCGAGAATTTTCCGAGATTTTTCCCAGAATTTTCCGAGAATTTTCCGAGAATTTTCCGAGAATTTTCCGAGAATTTGCCGAGAATTTTCCGAGAATTTTCCGAGAATTTTCTGAGAATTTTCCGAGAATTTTCCGAGAATTTTCCGAGATTTTTCCCAGAATTTTCCGAGAATTTTCCGAGAATTTTCGGAGAATTTTCCGAGAATTTTCCGAGAATTTTCTGAGAATTTTCCGAGAATTTTCCGAGAATTTTCCGAGATTTTTCCCAGAATTTTCCGAGAATTTTCCGAGAATTTTCCGAGAATTTTCCGAGAATTTGCCGAGAATTTTCCGAGAATTTTCCGAGAATTTTCCGAGAATTATCCGAGAATTTCCGAGAATTTTCCGAGAATTTTCCGAGATTTTTCCCAGAATTTTCCGAGAATTTTCCGAGAATTTTCCGAGAATTTTCCGAGAATTTGCCGAGAATTTTCCGAGAATTTTCCGAGAATTTTCCGAGAATTTTCCGAGAATTTTCCGAGAATTTTCCGAGAATTTTCTGAGAATTTTCCGAGAATTTTCCGAGAATTTTCCGAGATTTTTCCCAGAATTTTCCGAGAATTTTCTGAGAATTTTCCGAGAATTTTCCGAGAATTTGCCGAGAATTTTCCGAGAATTATCCGAGAATTTCCGAGAATTTTCCGAGAATTTTCCGAGAATTTTCGGAGAATTTTCCGAGAATTTTCCGAGAATTTTCTGAGAATTTTCCGAGAATTTTCCGAGAATTTTCTGAGAATTTTCCGAGAATTTTCCGAGAATTTTCCGAGAATTTTCCGAGAATTTTCCGAGAATTTTCCGAGAATTTTCCGAGAATTTTCCGAGAATTTTCCGAGAATTTTCGGAGAATTTTCCGAGAATTTTCTGAGAATTTTCCGAGAATTTTCCGAGAATTTTCCGAGATTTTTCCCAGAATTTTCCGAGAATTTTCCGAGAATTTTCGGAGAATTTTCCGAGAATTTGCCGAGAATTTTCCGAGAATTTTCCGAGAATTTTCCGAAAATTTTCCGAGAATTTTCCGAGAATTTTCCGTCAATTTTCCGAGAATTTTCCGAGAATTTTCCGAGAATTTTCCGAGAATTTTCCGAGAATTTTCCGAGAATTTTCCGAGAATTTCCCGAGAATTTTCCGAGAATTTTCCGAGAATTTTCCGAGAATTTTCCGAGAATTTTCCGAGAATTTTCCGAGAATTTTCCGAGAAATTTCCGAGAATTTTCTGAGAATTTTCTGAGAATTTTCCGAGAATTTTCTAGGAATTTTCAGAGAATTTTCTGAGAATTTTCCGAGAATTTTCCGAGAATTTTCCGAGAATTTTCCGAGAATTTTCCGAGAATTTTCGAGAATTTTCCGAGAATTTTCCGAGAATTTTCTGAGAATTTTCCGAGAATTTTCCGAGAATTTTCCGAGATTTTTCCCAGAATTTTCCGAGAATTTTCTGAGAATTTTCCGAGAATTTTCCGAGAATTTGCCGAGAATTTTCCGAGAATTTTCCGAGAATTTTCCGAGAATTTTCCGAGAATTTTCCGAGAATTTTCCGAGAATTATCCGAGAATTTCCGAGAATTTTCCGAGAATTTTCCGAGAATTTTCGGAGAATTTTCCGAGAATTTTCCGAGAATTTTCTGAGAATTTTCCGAGAATTTTCCGAGAATTTTCTGAGAATTTTCCGAGAATTTTCCGAGAATTTTCCGAGAATTTTCCGAGAATTTTCGGAGAATTTTCCGAGAATTTTCCGAGAATTTTCCGAGAATTTTCCGAGAATTTTCGGAGAATTTTCCGAGAATTTTCTGAGAATTTTCCGAGAATTTTCCGAGAATTTTCCGAGATTTTTCCCAGAATTTTCCGAGAATTTTCCGAGAATTTTCCGAGAATTTTCCGAGAATTTGCCGAGAATTTTCCGAGAATTTTCCGAGAATTTTCCGAAAATTTTCCGAGAATTTTCCGAGAATTTTCCGAGAATTTTCCGAGAATTTTCCGAGAATTTCCCGAGAATTTTCCGAGAATTTTCCGAGAATTTTCCGAGAATTTTCCGAGAATTTTCCGAGAATTTTCCGAGAATTTTCCGAGAATTTTCCGAGAAATTTCCGAGAATTTTCTGAGAATTTTCTGAGAATTTTCAGAGAATTTTCCGAGAATTTTCTGAGAATTTTCAGAGAATTTTCTGAGAATTTTCCGAGAATTTTCCGAGAATTTTCCGAGAATTTTCCGAGAATTTTCCGAGAATTTTCCGAGAATTTTCCGAGAAGTTTCCGAGAATTTTCTGAGAATTTTCCGAGAATTTTCCGAGAATTTTCCGAGAATTTTCCGGGAATTTTCCGAGAATTTTCGGAGAATTTTCCGAGAATTTTCCGAGAATTTTCTGAGAATTTTCCGAGAATTTTCCGAGAATTTTCTGAGAATTTTCCGAGAATGATCCGAGAATTTTCTGAGAATTTTCAGAGAATTTTCAGAGAATTTTGTGAGAATTTTCCGAGAATTTTCCAAGAATTTTCCGAGAATTTTCCGAGAATTTTCCGAGAATTTTCCGAGAATTTTCCGAGAATTTTCCGAGAATTTTCGGAGAATTTTCCGAGAATTTTCTGAGAATTTTCCGAGAATTACCCGAGAATTTTCTGAGAATTTTCCGAGAATTTTCCGAGAATTTTCCGAGAATTTTCCGAGAATTTTCCGAGAATTTTCCGAGAATGTTCCGAGAATTTTCTGAGAATTTTCCGAGAATTTTCCTTTCCGAGAATTTTCCGAGAATTTTCCGAGAATTTTCCGAGAATTTTCCGAGAATTTTCCGAGAATTTTCCGAGAATTTTCCGAGAATTTTCTGAGAATTTTCCGAGAATTTTCCGAGAATTTTCCGAGAATTTTCCGAGAATTTTCCGAGAATTTTCCGAGAATTTTCGGAGAATTTTCCGAGAATTTTCTGAGAATTTTCGGAGAATTTTCCGAGAATTTTCTGAGAATTTTCCGAGAATTTTCCGAGAATTTTCTGAGAATTTTCCGAGAATTATCCGAGAATTTCCGAGAATTTTCTGAGAATTTTCCGAGAATTTTCTGAGAATTTTTCCGAGAATTTTCCGAGAATTTTCCGAGAATTTTCCGAGAATTTTCCGAGAATTTTCCGAGAATTTTCCGAGAATTTTCCGAGAATTTTCCGAGAATTTTCCGAGAATTTTCGGAGAATTTTCCGAGAATTTTCCGAGAATTTTCGGAGAATTTTCCGAGAATTTTCCGAGAATTTTCTGAGAATTTTCCGAGAATTATCCGAGAATTTCCGAGAATTTTCCGAGAATTTTCCGAGAATTCTCGGAGAATTTTCCGAGAATTTTCCGAGAATTTTCTGAGAATTTTCCGAGAATTTTCCGAGAATTTTCTGAGAATTTTCCGAGAATTTTCCGAGAATTTTCCGAGATTTTTCCCAGAATTTTCCGAGAATTTTCCGAGAATTTTCCGAGAATTTTCCGAGAATTTGCCGAGAATTTTCCGAGAATTTTCCGAGAATTTTCCGAAAATTTTCCGAGAATTTTCCGAGAATTTTCCGTCAATTTTCCGAGAATTTTCCGAGAATTTTCCGAGAATTTTCCGAGAATTTCCCGAGAATTTTCCGAGAATTTTCCGAGAATTTTCCGAGAATTTTCCGAGAATTTTCCGAGAATTTTCCGAGAATTTTCCGAGAAATTTCCGAGAATTTTCTGAGAATTTTCTGAGAATTTTCCGAGAATTTTCTGAGAATTTTCAGAGAATTTTCTGAGAATTTTCCGAGAATTTTCCGAGAATTTTCCGAGAATTTTCCGAGAATTTTGCGAGAATTTTCCGAGAATTTTCCGAGAATTTTCCGAGAATTTTCTGAGAATTTTCCGAGAATTTTCCGAGAATTTTCCGAGATTTTTCCCAGAATTTTCCGAGAATTTTCCGAGAATTTTCCGAGAATTTTCCGAGAATTTTCCGAGAATTTTCCGAGAATTTTCCAAGAATTTTCTGAGAATTTTCCGAGAATTTTCCGAGAAATTTCCGAGAATTTTCTGAGAATTTTCTGAGAATTTTCCGAGAATTTTCTGAGAATTTTCAGAGAATTTTCTGAGAATTTTCCGAGAATTTTCCGAGAATTTTCCGAGAATTTTCCGAGAATTTTCCGAGAATTTTCCGAGAATTTTCCGAGAATTTTCCGAGAATTTTCTGAGAATTTTCCGAGAATTTTCCGAGAATTTTCCGAGATTTTTGCCAGAATTTTCCGAGAATTTTCTGAGAATTTTCCGAGAATTTTCCGAGAATTTGCCGAGAATTTTCCGAGAATTTTCCGAGAATTTTCCGAGAATTTTCCGAGAATTTTCCGAGAATTTTCCGTCAATTTTCCGAGAATTTTCCGAGAATTTTCCGAGAATTTTCCGAGAATTTTCCGAGAATTTTCCGAGAATTTTCCGAGAATTTTCCGAGAATTTTCCGAGAAATTTCCGAGAATTTTCTGAGAATTTTCTGAGAATTTTCCGAGAATTTTCTGAGAATTTTCAGAGAATTTTCTGAGAATTTTCCGAGAATTTTCCGAGAATTTTCCGAGAATTTTCCGAGAATTTTCCGAGAATTTTCCGAGAATTTTCCGAGAATTTGCCGAGAATTTTCCGAGAATTTTCCGAGAATTTTCCGAAAATTTTCTGAGAATTTTCCGAGAATTTTCCGAGAATTTTCCGAGAATTTTCCGAGAATTTTCCGAGAATTTTCCGAGAATTTCCCGAGAATTTTCCGAGAATTTTCCGAGAATTTTCCGAGAATTTTCCGAGAATTTTCCGAGAATTTTCCGAGAATTTTCCGAGAAATTTCCGAGAATTTTCTGAGAATTTTCTGAGAATTTTCCGAGAATTTTCTGAGAATTTTCAGAGAATTTTCTGAGAATTTTCCGAGAATTTTCCGAGAATTTTCCGAGAATTTTCCGAGAATTTTCCGAGAATTTTCCGAGAATTTTCCGAGAATTTTCCGAGAATTTTCTGAGAATTTTCCGAGAATTTTCCGAGAATTTTCCGAGATTTTTCCCAGAATTTTCCGAGAATTTTCTGAGAATTTTCCGAGAATTTTCCGAGAATTTGCCGAGAATTTTCCGAGAATTTTCCGAGAATTTTCCGAGAATTTTCCGAGAATTTTCCGAGAATTTTCCGTCAATTTTCCGAGAACTTTCCGATAATTTTCCGAGAATTTTCCGAGAATTTTCCGAGAATTTTCCGAGAATTTTCTGAGAATTTTCCGAGAATTTTCCGAGAATTTTCCCAGATTTTTCCCAGAATTTTCCGAGAATTTTCTGAGAATTTTCCGAGAATTATCCGAGAATTTCCGAGAATTTTCCGAGAATTTTCCGAGAATTTTCGGAGAATTTTCCGAGAATTTTCCGAGAATTTTCTGAGAATTTTCCGAGAATTTTCCGAGAATTTTCTGAGAATTTTCCGAGAATTTTCCGAGAATTTTCCGAGATTTTTCCCAGAATTTTTCGAGAATTTTCCGAGAATTTTCCGAGAATTTTCCGAGAATTTGCCGAGAATTTTCCGAGAATTTTCCGAGAATTTTCCGAAAATTTTCCGAGAATTTTCCGAGAATTTTCCGTCAATTTTCCGAGAATTTTCCGAGAATTTTCCGAGAATTTTCCGAGAATTTTCCGAGAATTTTCCGAGAATTTTCCGAGAATTTCCCGAGAATTTTCCGAGAATTTTCCGAGAATTTTCCGAGAATTTTCCGAGAATTTTCCGAGAATTTTCCGAGAATTTTCCGAGAAATTTCCGAGAATTTTCTGAGAATTTTCTGAGAATTTTCCGAGAATTTTCTGAGAATTTTCAGAGAATTTTCTGAGAATTTTCCGAGAATTTTCCGAGAATTTTCCGAGAATTTTCCGAGAATTTTGCGAGAATTTTCCGAGAATTTTCCGAGAATTTTCCAAGAATTTTCTGAGAATTTTCCGAGAATTTTCCGAGAATTTTCCGAGATTTTTCCCAGAATTTTCCGAGAATTTTCCGAGAATTTTCCGAGAATTTTCCGAGAATTTTCCGAGAATTTTCCGAGAATTTTCCAAGAATTTTCTGAGAATTTTCCGAGAATTTTCCGAGAATTTTCCGAGATTTTTCCCAGAATTTTCCGAGAATTTTCTGAGAATTTTCCGAGAATTTTCCGAGAATTTGCCGAGAATTTTCCGAGAATTATCCGAGAATTTCCGAGAATTTTCCGAGAATTTTCCGAGAATTTTCGGAGAATTTTCCGAGAATTTTCCGAGAATTTTCTGAGAATTTTCCGAGAATTTTCCGAGAATTTTCTGCGAATTTTCCGAGAATTTTCCGAGAATTTTCCGAGAATTTTCCGAGAATTTTCCGAGAATTTTCCGAGAATTTTCCGAGAATTTTCCGAGAATTTTCCAAGAATTTTCCGAGAATTTTCTGAGAATTTTCCGAGAATTTTCCGAGAATTTTCCGAGATTTTTCCCAGAATTTTCCGAGAATTTGCCGAGAATTTTCCGAGAATTTTCCGAGAATTTGCCGAGAATTTTCCGAGAATTTTCCGAGAATTTTCCGAAAATTTTCTGAGAATTTTCCGAGAATTTTCCGAGAATTTTCCGAGAATTTTCCGAGAATTTTCCGAGAATTTTCCGAGAATTTCCCGAGAATTTTCCGAGAATTTTCCGAGAATTTTCCGAGAATTTTCCGAGAATTTTCCGAGAATTTTCCGAGAATTTTCCGAGAAATTTCCGAGAATTTTCTGAGAATTTTCTGAGAATTTTCCGAGAATTTTCTGAGAATTTTCAGAGAATTTTCTGAGAATTTTCCGAGAATTTTCCGAGAATTTTCCGAGAATTTTCCGAGAATTTTCCGAGAATTTTCCGAGAATTTTCCGAGAATTTTCCGAGAATTTTCTGAGAATTTTCCGAGAATTTTCCGAGAATTTTCCGAGATTTTTCCCAGAATTTTCCGAGAATTTTCTGAGAATTTTCCGAGAATTTTCCGAGAATTTGCCGAGAATTTTCCGAGAATTTTCCGAGAATTTTCCGAGAATTTTCCGAGAATTTTCCGAGAATTTTCCGTCAATTTTCCGAGAATTTTCCGATAATTTTCCGAGAATTTTCCGAGAATTTTCCGAGAATTTTCCGAGAATTTTCTGAGAATTTTCCGAGAATTTTCCGAGAATTTTCCCAGATTTTTCCCAGAATTTTCCGAGAATTTTCTGAGAATTTTCCGAGAATTTTCCGAGAATTTGCCGAGAATTTTCCGAGAATTATCCGAGAATTTCCGAGAATTTTCCGAGAATTTTCCGAGAATTTTCGGAGAATTTTCGGAGAATTTTCCGAGAATTTTCCGAGAATTTTCTGAGAATTTTCCGAGAATTTTCCGAGAATTTTCTGAGAATTTTCCGAGAATTTTCCGAGAATTTTCCGAGAATTTTCCGAGAATTTTCGGAGAATTTTCCGAGAATTTTCCGAGAATTTTCCGAGAATTTTCCGAGAATTTTCCGAGAATTTTCGGAGAATTTTCCGAGAATTTTCCGGGAATTTTCCGAGAATTTTCGGAGAATTTTCCGAGAATTTTCCGAGAATTTTCTGAGAATTTTCCGAGAATTTTCCGAGAATTTTCTGAGAATTTTCCGAGAATGATCCGAGAATTTTCTGAGAATTTTCCGAGAATTTTCCGGGAATTTTCCGAGAATTTTGCGAGAATTTTCCGAGAATTTTCCGAGAATTTTCCAAGAATTTTCTGAGAATTTTCCGAGAATTTTCCGAGAATTTTCCGAGATTTTTCCCAGAATTTTCCGAGAATTTTCCGAGAATTTTCCGAGAATTTTCCGAGAATTTTCCGAGAATTTTCCGAGAATTTTCCAAGAATTTTCTGAGAATTTTCCGAGAATTTTCCGAGAATTTTCCGAGATTTTTCCCAGAATTTTCCGAGAATTTTCTGAGAATTTTCCGAGAATTTTCCGAGAATTTGCCGAGAATTTTCCGAGAATTATCCGAGAATTTCCGAGAATTTTCCGAGAATTTTCCGAGAATTTTCGGAGAATTTTCCGAGAATTTTCCGAGAATTTTCTGAGAATTTTCCGAGAATTTTCCGAGAATTTTCTGCGAATTTTCCGAGAATTTTCCGAGAATTTTCCGAGAATTTTCCGAGAATTTTCCGAGAATTTTCCGAGAATTTTCCGAGAATTTTCCGAGAATTTTCCAAGAATTTTCCGAGAATTTTCTGAGAATTTTCCGAGAATTTTCCGAGAATTTTCCGAGATTTTTCCCAGAATTTTCCGAGAATTTGCCGAGAATTTTCCGAGAATTTTCCGAGAATTTGCCGAGAATTTTCCGAGAATTTTCCGAGAATTTTCCGAAAATTTTCTGAGAATTTTCCGAGAATTTTCCGAGAATTTTCCGAGAATTTTCCGAGAATTTTCCGAGAATTTTCCGAGAATTTCCCGAGAATTTTCCGAGAATTTTCCGAGAATTTTCCGAGAATTTTCCGAGAATTTTCCGAGAATTTTCCGAGAATTTTCCGAGAAATTTCCGAGAATTTTCTGAGAATTTTCTGAGAATTTTCCGAGAATTTTCTGAGAATTTTCAGAGAATTTTCTGAGAATTTTCCGAGAATTTTCCGAGAATTTTCCGAGAATTTTCCGAGAATTTTCCGAGAATTTTCCGAGAATTTTCCGAGAATTTTCCGAGAATTTTCTGAGAATTTTCCGAGAATTTTCCGAGAATTTTCCGAGATTTTTCCCAGAATTTTCCGAGAATTTTCCGAGAATTTTCTGAGAATTTTCCGAGAATTTTCCGAGAATTTGCCGAGAATTTTCCGAGAATTTTCCGAGAATTTTCCGAGAATTTTCCGAGAATTTTCCGAGAATTTTCCGTCAATTTTCCGAGAATTTTCCGATAATTTTCCGAGAATTTTCCGAGAATTTTCCGAGAATTTTCCGAGAATTTTCTGAGAATTTTCCGAGAATTTTCCGAGAATTTTCCCAGATTTTTCCCAGAATTTTCCGAGAATTTTCTGAGAATTTTCCGAGAATTTTCCGAGAATTTGCCGAGAATTTTCCGAGAATTATCCGAGAATTTCCGAGAATTTTCCGAGAATTTTCCGAGAATTTTCGGAGAATTTTCCGAGAATTTTCCGAGAATTTTCTGAGAATTTTCCGAGAATTTTCCGAGAATTTTCTGAGAATTTTCCGAGAATTTTCCGAGAATTTTCCGAGAATTTTCCGAGAATTTTCGGAGAATTTTCCGAGAATTTTCCGAGAATTTTCCGAGAATTTTCCGAGAATTTTCCGAGAATTTTCGGAGAATTTTCCGAGAATTTTCCGGGAATTTTCCGAGAATTTTCGGAGAATTTTCCGAGAATTTTCCGAGAATTTTCTGAGAATTTTCCGAGAATTTTCCGAGAATTTTCTGAGAATTTTCCGAGAATGATCCGAGAATTTTCTGAGAATTTTCAGAGAATTTTCAGAGAATTTTGTGAGAATTTTCCGAGAATTTTCCAAGAATTTTCCGAGAATTTTCCGAGAATTTTCCGAGAATTTTCCGAGAATTTTCCGAGAATTTTCCGAGAATTTTCGGAGAATTTTCCGAGAATTTTCTGAGAATTTTCCGAGAATTACCCGAGAATTTTCTGAGAATTTTCCGAGAATTTTCCGAGAATTTTCCGAGAATTTTCCGAGAATTTTCCGAGAATTTTCCGAGAATTTTCCGAGAATTTTCTGAGAATTTTCCGAGAATTTTCCTTTCCGAGAATTTTCCGAGAATTTTCCGAGAATTTTCCGAGAATTTTCCGAGAATTTTCCGAGAATTTTCCGAGAATTTTCCGAGAATTTTCTGAGAATTTTCCGAGAATTTTCCGAGAATTTTCCGAGAATTTTCCGAGAATTTTCCGAGAATTTTCCGAGAATTTTCGGAGAATTTTCCGAGAATTTTCTGAGAATTTTCGGAGAATTTTCCGAGAATTTTCTGAGAATTTTCCGAGAATTTTCCGAGAATTTTCTGAGAATTTTCCGAGAATTATCCGAGAATTTCCGAGAATTTTCTGAGAATTTTCCGAGAATTTTCTGAGAATTTTTCCGAGAATTTTCCGAGAATTTTCCGAGAATTTTCCGAGAATTTTCCGAGAATTTTCCGAGAATTTTCCGTGAATTTTCCGAGAATTTTCCGAGAATTTTCCGAGAATTTTCGGAGAATTTTCCGAGAATTTTCCGAGAATTTTCGGAGAATTTTCCGAGAATTTTCCGAGAATTTTCTGAGAATTTTCCGAGAATTATCCGAGAATTTCCGAGAATTTTCCGAGAATTTTCCGAGAATTCTCGGAGAATTTTCCGAGAATTTTCCGAGAATTTTCTGAGAATTTTCCGAGAATTTTCCGAGAATTTTCTGAGAATTTTCCGAGAATTTTCCGAGAATTTTCCGAGATTTTTCCCAGAATTTTCCGAGAATTTTCCGAGAATTTTCCGAGAATTTTCCGAGAATTTGCCGAGAATTTTCCGAGAATTTTCCGAGAATTTTCTGAGAATTTTCCGAGAATTTTCCGAGAATTTTCCGAGATTTTTCCCAGAATTTTCCGAGAATTTTCCGAGAATTTTCGGAGAATTTTCCGAGAATTTTCCGAGAATTTTCTGAGAATTTTCCGAGAATTTTCCGAGAATTTTCCGAGATTTTTCCCAGAATTTTCCGAGAATTTTCCGAGAATTTTCCGAGAATTTTCCGAGAATTTGCCGAGAATTTTCCGAGAATTTTCCGAGAATTTTCCGAGAATTATCCGAGAATTTCCGAGAATTTTCCGAGAATTTTCCGAGATTTTTCCCAGAATTTTCCGAGAATTTTCCGAGAATTTTCCGAGAATTTTCCGAGAATTTGCCGAGAATTTTCCGAGAATTTTCCGAGAATTTTCCGAGAATTTTCCGAGAATTTTCCGAGAATTTTCCGAGAATTTTCTGAGAATTTTCCGAGAATTTTCCGAGAATTTTCCGAGATTTTTCCCAGAATTTTCCGAGAATTTTCTGAGAATTTTCCGAGAATTTTCCGAGAATTTGCCGAGAATTTTCCGAGAATTATCCGAGAATTTCCGAGAATTTTCCGAGAATTTTCCGAGAATTTTCGGAGAATTTTCCGAGAATTTTCCGAGAATTTTCTGAGAATTTTCCGAGAATTTTCCGAGAATTTTCTGAGAATTTTCCGAGAATTTTCCGAGAATTTTCCGAGAATTTTCCGAGAATTTTCCGAGAATTTTCCGAGAATTTTCCGAGAATTTTCCGAGAATTTTCCGAGAATTTTCGGAGAATTTTCCGAGAATTTTCTGAGAATTTTCCGAGAATTTTCCGAGAATTTTCCGAGATTTTTCCCAGAATTTTCCGAGAATTTTCCGAGAATTTTCGGAGAATTTTCCGAGAATTTGCCGAGAATTTTCCGAGAATTTTCCGAGAATTTTCCGAAAATTTTCCGAGAATTTTCCGAGAATTTTCCGTCAATTTTCCGAGAATTTTCCGAGAATTTTCCGAGAATTTTCCGAGAATTTTCCGAGAATTTTCCGAGAATTTTCCGAGAATTTCCCGAGAATTTTCCGAGAATTTTCCGAGAATTTTCCGAGAATTTTCCGAGAATTTTCCGAGAATTTTCCGAGAATTTTCCGAGAAATTTCCGAGAATTTTCTGAGAATTTTCTGAGAATTTTCCGAGAATTTTCTAGGAATTTTCAGAGAATTTTCTGAGAATTTTCCGAGAATTTTCCGAGAATTTTCCGAGAATTTTCCGAGAATTTTCCGAGAATTTTCGAGAATTTTCCGAGAATTTTCCGAGAATTTTCTGAGAATTTTCTGAGAATTTTCCGAGAATTTTCCGAGAATTTTCCGAGATTTTTCCCAGAATTTTCCGAGAATTTTCTGAGAATTTTCCGAGAATTTTCCGAGAATTTGCCGAGAATTTTCCGAGAATTTTCCGAGAATTTTCCGAGAATTTTCCGAGAATTTTCCGAGAATTTTCCGAGAATTATCCGAGAATTTCCGAGAATTTTCCGAGAATTTTCCGAGAATTTTCGGAGAATTTTCCGAGAATTTTCCGAGAATTTTCTGAGAATTTTCCGAGAATTTTCCGAGAATTTTCTGAGAATTTTCCGAGAATTTTCCGAGAATTTTCCGAGAATTTTCCGAGAATTTTCGGAGAATTTTCCGAGAATTTTCCGAGAATTTTCCGAGAATTTTCCGAGAATTTTCGGAGAATTTTCCGAGAATTTTCTGAGAATTTTCCGAGAATTTTCCGAGAATTTTCCGAGATTTTTCCCAGAATTTTCCGAGAATTTTCCGAGAATTTTCCGAGAATTTTCCGAGAATTTGCCGAGAATTTTCCG
>CAXIWF010000876.1:0-66000 GCA_964036045.1 Eutreptiella sp. 'Long Island Sound 2002'
GATTTCTTTACAAAGGCTGCATGGCCAAGACCGAGCCAGTTTTGGAGCATTGTGACCACAATGTGGGGCACAAACTGTGAGTGCAGAATTGCCGCAAAAACCACATGGTTCGACCCCAGTTTTGTGTGTAATAATGATTTACCACAGTCCAACCATGACTTCTGCACAAAGGCTGCATGGCCAAGACCGAGCCAGGTTTGGGGCACAGTGGCCACAATGAGGGGCACAAACAGTGAGTGGAGCATTGCCGCAAAAAACACATGGTGAGACCCCAGTTTTGTGTGTAATAATGATTTACCACAGTCCAACAATGACTTCTGCACAAAGGCTGCATGGCCAAGACCGAGCCAGTTTTGGAGCATTGTGACCACAATGTGGGGCACAAACAGTGAGTGCAGCATTGCCGCAAAACATACATGGTTAGACCCCAGTTTTGTCTGTAATAATGATTTACCACAGTCCAACCATGACTTCTGCACAAAGGCTGCATGGCCAAGACCGAGCCAGTTTTGGAGCATTGTGACCACAATGTGGGGTACAAACAGTGAGAGCAGCATTGCCGCAAAACACACATGGTTCGACCCCAGTTTTGTGTGTAATAATGATTTACCACAGTCCAGTCATGACTTCTGCACAAAGGCTGCATGGCCAAGACCGAGCCAGTTTTGGGGCACAGTGGCCACAATGTGGGGCACAAACAGTGAGTGCAGCATTGCCGCAAAAAACACATGGTGAGACCCCTGTTTTGTGTGCAATAATGATTTATCACAGTCCAACCATGACGTGGCCAAGACCGAGCCAGCTTTGTGGCACAGTGGCCACAATGTGGAGCACAAACAGTGAGTGCACCGTTGCCGCAAAAAACACATGGTGAAACCCCAGTTTTGTGTGTAATAATGATTTACCACAGTCCAACCATGACTTCTGCACAAATGCTGCATGGCCAAGACCGAGCCAGTTTTGGGGCACAGTGGCCACAATGTGGGGCACAAATTGTGAGTGCAGCATTGCCGCAAAAAACACATGGTGACACCCCTGTTTTGTGTGTAATAATGATTTACCACAGTCCAATCATGACTTCTGCACAAAGGCTGCATGGCCAAGACCGAGCCAGTTTTGGAGCATTGTGCCCACAATGTGGGGCACAAACAGTGAGTGCAGCATTGCCGCAAAAAACACATGGTGAGACCCCAGTTTTGTGTGTAATAATGATTTACCACAGTCCAATCATGACTTCTGCACAAAGGCTGCATGGCCAAGACCGAGCCAGTTTTGGAGCATTGTGATCACAATGTGGGGCACAAACTGTGAGTGCAGCATTGCCGCAAAAAACACACGGTGAGACCCCAGTTTTGTGTGTAATAATGATTTACCACAGTCCAACCATGACTTCTGCACAAAGGCTGCATGGCCAAGACCGAGCCAGCTTTGGGGCACAGTGGCCACAATGTGGGGCACAAACTGTGAGTGCAGCATTGCCGCAAAAAACACATGGTGAGACCCCGGTTTTGTGTGTAATAATGATTTACCACAGTCCAATCATGACTTCTGCACAAAGGCTGCATGGCCAAGACCGAGCCAGTTTTGGGGCACAGTGGCCACGATGTGGGGCACAAACAGTGAGTGCAGCATTGCCGCAAAAAACACATGGTTCGACCCCAGTTTTGTGTGTAATAATGATTTACCACAGTCCAACCATGACTTCTGCACAAAGGCTGCATGGCCAAGACCGAGCCAGCTTTGGGGCACAGTGGCCACAATGTGGGGCACAAACTGTGAGTGCAGCATTGCCGCAAAAAACACATGGTGAGGCTCCAGTTTTGTGTGTAATAATGATTTACCACAGTCCAACCATGACTTCTGCACAAAGGCTGCATGGCCAAGACCGAGCCAGTTTTGGGGCACAGTGGCCACAATTTGGGGCACCAACAGTGAGTGCAGCATTGCCGCAAAAAACAAATGGTGAGACCCGAGTTTTGTGTGTAATAATGATTTACCACAGTCCAACCATGACTTCTGCACAAAGGCTGCATGGCCAAGACCGAGCCAGTTTTGGAGCATTGTGACCACAATGTGGGGCACAAACAGTGAGTGCAGCATTGCCGCAAAAAACACATGGTTAGACCCCAGTTTTGTGTGTAATAATGATTTACCACAGTCCAACCATGACTTCTGCACAAAGGCTGCATGGCCAAGACCGAGCCAGTTTTGGAGCATTGTGACCACAATGTGGGGCACAAACTGTGAGTGCAGCATTGCCGCAAAACACACATGGTTCGACCCCAGTTTTGTGTGCAATAATGATTTACCACAGTCCAATCATGACTTCTGCACAAAGGCTGCATGGCCAAGACCGACCTAGTTTTGGGGCACAGTGGCCACAATGTGGGGCACAAACTGTGAGTGCAGCATTGCCGCAAAAAACACATGGTGAGACCCCTGTTTTGTGTGCAATAATGATTTACCACAGTCCAACCATGACGTGGCCAAGACCGAGCCAGTTTTGGAGCATTGTGACCACAATGTGGAGCACAAACAGTGAGTGCAGCATTGCCGCAAAAAATACATGGTTAGACCCCAGTTTTGTCTGTAATAATGATTTACCACAGTCCAACCATGACTTCTGCACAAAGGCTGCATGGCCAAGACCGAGCCAGTTTTGGAGCATTGTGACCACAATGTGGGGCACAAACAGTGAGAGCAGCATTGCCGCAAAACACACATGGTTCGACCCCAGTTTTGTGTGTAATAATGATTTACCACAGTCCAGTCATGACTTCTGCACAAAGGCTGCATGGCCAAGACCGAGCCAGTTTTGGGGCACAGTGGCCACAATGTGGGGCACAAACTGTGAGTGCAGCATTGCCGCAAAAAGCACATGGTGAGACCCCTGTTTTGTGTGCAATAATGATTTACCACAGTCCAACCATGACGTGGCCAAGACCGAGCCAGTTTTGGGGCACAGTGGCCACAATGTGGAGCACAAACAGTGAGTGCACCGTTGCCGCAAAAAACACATGGTGAAACCCCAGTTTTGTGTGTAATAATGATTTACCACAGTCCAACCATGACTTCTGCACAAATGCTGCATGGCCAAGACCGAGCCAGTTTTGGGGCACAGTGGCCACAATGTGGGGCACAAATTGTGAGTGCAGCATTGCCGCAAAAAACACATGGTGACACCCCTGTTTTGTGTGTAATAATGATTTACCACAGTCCAATCATGACTTCTGCACAAAGGCTGCATGGCCAAGACCGAGCCAGTTTTGGAGCATTGTGCCCACAATGTGGGGCACAAACAGTGAGTGCAGCATTGCCGCAAAAAACACATGGTGAGACCCCAGTTTTGTGTGTAATAATGATTTACCACAGTCCAATCATGACTTCTGCACAAAGGCTGCATGGCCAAGACCGAGCCAGTTTTGGAGCATTGTGATCACAATGTGGGGCACAAACTGTGAGTGCAGCATTGCCGCAAAAAACACATGGTGAGACCCCAGTTTTGTGTGTAATAATGATTTACCACAGTCCAACCATGACTTCTGCACAAAGGCTGCATGGCCAAGACTGAGCCAGCTTTGGGGCACAGTGGCCACAATGTGGGGCACAAACTGTGAGTGCAGCATTGCCGCAAAAAACACATGGTGAGACCCTGGTTTTGTGTGTAATAATGATTTACCACAGTTCAATCATGACTTCTGCACAAAGGCTGCATGGCCAAGACCGAGCCAGGTTTGGGGCACAGTGGCCACAATTTGGGGCACCAACAGTGAGTGCAGCATTGCCGCAAAAAACAAATGGTGAGACCCGAGTTTTGTGTGTAATAATGATTTACCACAGTCCAACCATGACTTCTGCACAAAGGCTGCATGGCCAAGACCGAGCCAGTTTTGGAGCATTGTGACCACAATGTGGGGCACAAACAGTGAGTGCAGCATTGCCGCAAAAAACACATGGTTAGACCCCAGTTTTGTGTGTAATAATGATTTACCACAGTCCAACCATGACTTCTGCACAAAGGCTGCATGGCCAAGACCGAGCCAGTTTTGGAGCATTGTGACCACAATGTGGGGCACAAACTGTGAGTGCAGCATTGCCGCAAAACACACATGGTTCGACCCCAGTTTTGTGTGCAATAATGATTTACCACAGTCCAATCATGACTTCTGCACAAAGGCTGCATGGCCAAGACCGACCTAGTTTTGGGGCACAGTGGCCACAATGTGGGGCACAAACTGTGAGTGCAGCATTGCCGCAAAAAACACATGGTGAGACCCCTGTTTTGTGTGCAATAATGATTTACCACAGTCCAACCATGACGTGGCCAAGACCGAGCCAGTTTTGGAGCATTGTGACCACAATGTGGAGCACAAACAGTGAGTGCAGCATTGCCGCAAAAAATACATGGTTAGACCCCAGTTTTGTCTGTAATAATGATTTACCACAGTCCAACCATGACTTCTGCACAAAGGCTGCATGGCCAAGACCGAGCCAGTTTTGGGGCACAGTGACCACAATGTGGGGCACAAACAGTGAGAGCAGCATTGCCGCAAAACACACATGGTTCGACCCCAGTTTTGTGTGTAATAATGATTTACCACAGTCCAGTCATGACTTCTGCACAAAGGCTGCATGGCCAAGACCGAGCCAGTTTTGGGGCACAGTGGCCACAATGTGGGGCACAAACTGTGAGTGCAGCATTGCCGCAAAAAGCACATGGTGAGACCCCTGTTTTGTGTGCAATAATGATTTACCACAGTCCAACCATGACGTGGCCAAGACCGAGCCAGTTTTGGGGCACAGTGGCCACAATGTGGAGCACAAACAGTGAGTGCACCGTTGCCGCAAAAAACACATGGTGAAACCCCAGTTTTGTGTGTAATAATGATTTACCACAGTCCAACCATGACTTCTGCACAAATGCTGCATGGCCAAGACCGAGCCAGTTTTGGGGCACAGTGGCCACAATGTGGGGCACAAATTGTGAGTGCAGCATTGCCGCAAAAAACACATGGTGACACCCCTGTTTTGTGTGTAATAATGATTTACCACAGTCCAATCATGACTTCTGCACAAAGGCTGCATGGCCAAGACCGAGCCAGTTTTGGAGCATTGTGCCCACAATGTGGGGCACAAACAGTGAGTGCAGCATTGCCGCAAAAAACACATGGTGAGACCCCAGTTTTGTGTGTAATAATGATTTACCACAGTCCAATCATGACTTCTGCACAAAGGCTGCATGGCCAAGACCGAGCCAGTTTTGGAGCATTGTGATCACAATGTGGGGCACAAACTGTGAGTGCAGCATTGCCGCAAAAAACACATGGTGAGACCCCAGTTTTGTGTGTAATAATGATTTACCACAGTCCAACCATGACTTCTGCACAAAGGCTGCATGGCCAAGACTGAGCCAGGTTTGGGGCACAGTGGCCACAATTTGGGGCACCAACAGTGAGTGCAGCATTGCCGCAAAAAGCACATGGTGAGACCCGAGTTTTGTGTGTAATAATGATTTACCACAGTCCAACCATGACTTCTGCACAAAGGCTGCATGGCCAAGACCGAGCCAGTTTTGGAGCATTGTGACCACAATGTGGGGCACAAACAGTGAGTGCAGCATTGCCGCAAAAAATACATGGTGAGACCCTGGTTTTGTGTGTAATAATGATTTACCACAGTCCAATCATGACTTCTGCACAAAGGCTGCATGGCCAAGACCGAGCCAGTTTTGGAGCATTGTGCCCACAATGTGGGGCACAAACAGTGAGTGCAGCATTGCCGCAAAAAACACATGGTGAGACCCCAGTTTTGTGTGTAATAATGATTTACCACAGTCCAATCATGACTTCTGCACAAAGGTCGCATGGCCAAGACCGAGCCAGTTTTGGAGCATTGTGACCACAATGTGGGGCACAAACAGTGAGTGCAGCATTGCCGCAAAAAACACATGGTGAGACCCTGGTTTTGTGTGTAATAATGATTTACCACAGTTCAATCATGACTTCTGCACAAAGGCTGCATGGCCAAGACCGAGCCAGGTTTGGGGCACAGTGGCCACAATTTGGGGCACCAACAGTGAGTGCAGCATTGCCGCAAAAAGCACATGGTGAGACCCGAGTTTTGTGTGTAATAATGATTTACCACAGTCCAACCATGACTTCTGCACAAAGGCTGCATGGCCAAGACCGAGCCAGTTTTGGAGCATTGTGACCACAATGTGGGGCACAAACAGTGAGTGCAGCATTGCCGCAAAAAATACATGGTGAGGCCCCAGTTTTGTGTGTAATAATGATTTACCACAGTCCAACCATGACTTCTGCACAAGGGCTGCATGGCCAAGACCGAGCCAGTTTTGGAGCATTGTGACCACAATGTGGGGCACAAACTGTGAGTGCAGCATTGCCGCAAAACACACATGGTTCGACACCAGTTTTGTGTGTAATAATGATTTACCACAGTCCAGTCATGACTTCTGCACAAAGGCTGCATGGCCAAGACCGACCTAGTTTTGGGGCACAGTGGCCACAATGTGGGGCACAAACTGTGAGTGCAGCATTGCCGCAAAAAACACATGGTGAGACCCCTGTTTTGTGTGTAATAATGATTTACCACAGTCCAACCATGACGTGGCCAAGACCGAGCCAGTTTTGGGGCACAGTGGCCACAATGTGGAGCACAAACAGTGAGTGCACCATTGCCGCAAAAAACACATGGTGAAACCCCAGTTTTGTGTGTAATAATGATTTACCACAGTCCAACCATGACTTCTGCACAAAGGCTGCATGGCCAAGACCGAGCCAGTTTTGGGGCACAGTGGCCACAATGTGGGGCACAAATTGTGAGTGCAGCATTGCCGCAAAAAACACATGGTGACACCCCAGTTTTGTGTGTAATAATGATTTACCACAGTCCAATCATGACTTCTGCACAAAGGCTGCATGGCCAAGACCGAGCCAGTTTTGGAGCATTGTGACCACAATGTGGGGCACAAACAGTGAGTGCAGCATTGCCGCAAAAAACACATGGTGAGACCCCAGTTTTGTGTGTAATAATGATTTACCACAGTCCAATCATGACTTCTGCACAAAGGCTGCATGGCCAAGACCGAGCCAGTTTTGGGGCACAGTGGCCACAATTTGGGGCACCAACAGTGAGTGCAGCATTGCCGCAAAAAACAAATGGTGAGACCCGAGTTTTGTGTGTAATAATGATTTACCACAGTCCAACCATGACTTCTGCACAAAGGCTGCATGGCCAAGACCGAGCCAGTTTTGGAGCATTGTGACCAGAATGTGGGGCACAAACAGTGAGTGCAGCATTGCCGCAAAAACTACATGGTTGGACCCGAGTTTTGTCTGTAATAATGATTTACCACAGTCCAACCATGACTTCTGCACAAAGGCTGCATGGCCAAGACCGAGCCAGTTTTGGAGCATTGTGACCACAATGTGGGGCACAAACTGTGAGTGCAGCATTGCCGCAAAACACACATGGTTCGACCCCAGTTTTGTGTGTAATAATGATTTACCACAGTCCAACCATGACTTCTGCAAAAAGGCTGCATGGCCAAGACCGAGCCAGTTTTGGGGCACAGTGGCCACAATGTGGGGCACAAACTGTGAGTGCAGCATTGCCGCAAAAAACACATGGTGAGACCCCTGTTTTGTGTGCAATAATGATTTACCACAGTCCAACCATGACGTGGCCAAGACCGAGCCAGTTTTGGGGCACAGTGGCCACAATGTGGAGCACAAACAGTGAGTGCACCGTTGCCGCAAAAAACACATGGTGAGACCCCAGTTTTGTGTGTAATAATGATTTACCACAGTCCAATCATGACTTCTGCACAAAGGCTGCATGGCCAAGACCGAGCCAGTTTTGGGGCACAGTGGCCACAATGTGGGGCACAAATTGTGAGTGCAGCATTGCCGCAAAAAACACATGGTGACACCCCTGTTTTGTGTGTAATAACGATTTACCAGAGTCCAATCATGACTTCTGCACAAAGGCTGCATGGCCAAGACCGAGCCAGTTTTGGAGCATTGTGCCCACAATGTGGGGCACAAACTGTGAGTGCAGCATTGCCGCAAAAAACACATGGTGAGACCCCAGTTTTGTGTGTAATAATGATTTACCACAGTCCAATCATGACTTCTGCACAAAGGCTGCATGGCCAAGACCGAGCCAGTTTTGGAGCATTGTGATCACAATGTGGGGCACAAACTGTGAGTGCAGCATTGCCGCAAAAAACACATGGTGAGAGCCCAGCTTTGTGTGTAATAATGATTTACCACAGTCCAACCATGACTTCTGCACAAAGGCTGCATGGCCAAGACCGAGCCAGCTTTGGGGCACAGTGGCCACAATGTGGGGCACAAACAGTGAGTGCAGCATTGCCGCAAAAAACACATGGTGAGGCTCCAGTTTTGTGTGTAATAATGATTTACCACAGTCCCATCATGACTTCTGCACAAAGGCTGCATGGCCAAGACCGAGCCAGTTTTGGGGCACAGTGGCCACGATGTGGGGCACAAACAGTGAGTGCAGCATTGCCGCAAAAAACACATGGTTAGACCCCAGTTTTGTGTGTAATAATGATTTACCACAGTCCAACCATGACTTCTGCACAAAGGCTGCATGGCCAAGACCGAGCCAGCTTTGGGGCACAGTGGCCACAATTTGGGGCACCAACAGTGAGTGCAGCATTGCCGCAAAAAACACATGGTGAGGCTCCAGTTTTGTGTGTAATAATGATTTACCACAGTCGAATCATGACTTCTGCACAAAGGCTGCATGGCCAAGACCGAGCCAGTTTTGGGGCACAGTGGCCACAATTTGGGGCACCAACAGTGAGTGCAGCATTGCCGCAAAAAACAAATGGTGAGACCCGAGTTTTGTGTGTAATAATGATTTACCACAGTCCAACCATGACTTCTGCACAAAGGCTGCATGGCCAAGACCGAGCCAGTTTTGGAGCATTGTGACCACAATGTGGGGCACAAACAGTGAGTGCAGCATTGCCGCAAAATATACATGGTTAGACCCCAGTTTTGTGTGTAATAATGATTTACCACAGTCCAACCATGACTTCTGCACAAAGGCTGCATGGCCAAGACCGAGCCAGTTCTGGAGCATTGTGACCACAATGTGGGGCACAAACTGTGAGTGCAGCATTGCCGCAAAAAACACATGGTTCGACCCCAGTTTTGTGTGTAATAATGATTTACCACAGTCCAGTCATGACTTCTGCACAAAGGCTGCATGGCCAAGACCGACCTAGTTTTGGGGCACAGTGGCCACAATGTGGGGCACAAACTGTGAGTGCAGCATTGCCGCAAAAAACACATGGTGAGACCCCTGTTTTGTGTGCAATAATGATTTACCACAGTCCAACCATGACGTGGCCAAGACCGAGCCAGTTTTGGGGCACAGTGGCCACAATGCGGAGCACAAACAGTGAGTGCACCATTGCCGCAAAAAACACATGGTGAAACCCCAGTTTTGTGTGTAATAATGATTTACCACAGTCCAACCATGACTTCTGCACAAAGGCTGCATGGCCAAGACCGAGCCAGTTTTGGGGCACAGTGGCCACAATGTGGGGCACAAATTGTGAGTGCAGCATTGCCGCAAAAAACACATGGTGACACCCCTGTTTTGTGTGTAATAATGATTTACCACAGTCCAATCATGACTTCTGCACAAAGGCTGCATGGCCAAGACCGAGCCAGTTTTGGAGCATTGTGCCCACAATGTGCGGCACAAACAGTGAGTGCAGCATTGCCGCAAAAAGCACATGGTGAGACCCCAGTTTTGTGTGTAATAATGATTTACCACAGTCCAACCATGACTTCTGCACAAAGGATGCATGGCCAAGACCGAGCCAGCTTTGGAGCATTGTGACCACAATGTGGGGCACAAACTGTGAGTGCAGCATTGCCGCAAAAAACACATGGTGAGACCCCAGTTTTGTGTGTAATAATGATTTACCACAGTCCAATCATGACTTCTGCACAAAGGCTGCATGGCCAAGACCGAGCCAGTTTTGGGGCACAGTGGCCACAATGTGGGGCACAAACAGTGAGTGCAGCATTGCCGCAAAAAACACATGGTTAGACCCTAGTTTTGTGTGTAATGATGATTTACCACAGTCCAACCATGACTTCTGCACAAAGGCTGCATGGCCAAGACCGAGCCAGTTTTGGGGCACAGTGGCCACAATGTGGGGCACAAATTGTGAGTGCAGCATTGCCGCAAAAAACACATGGTGACACCCCTGTTTTGTGTGTAATAATGATTTACCATAGTCCAATCATGACTTCTGCACAAAGGCTGCATGGCCAAGACCGAGCCAGTTTTGGAGCATTGTGCCCACAATGTGGGGCACAAACAGTGAGTGCAGCATTGCCGCAAAAAACACATGGTGAGACCCCAATTTTGTGTGTAATAATGATTTACCACAGTCCAACCATGACTTCTGCACAAAGGCTGCATGGCCAAGACCGAGCCAGTTTTGGAGCATTGTGCCCACAATGTGTGGCACAAACAGTGAGTGCAGCATTGCCGCAAAAAATACACGGTGAAACCCCAGTTTTGTGTGTAATAATGATTTACCACAGTCCAATCATGACTTCTGCACAAAGGCTGCATGGCCAAGACCGAGCCAGGTTTGGGGCACAGTGGCCACAATGTGGGGCACAAACTGTGAGTGCAGCATTGCCGCAAAAAACACATGGTGAGACCCCTGTTTTGTGTGCAATAATGATTTACCACAGTCCAACCATGACTTCTGCACAAAGGCTGCATGGCCAAGACCGAGCCAGTTTTGGAGCATTGTGCCCGCAATGTGGGGCATAAACAGTGAGTGCAGTATTGCCGCAAAAAACACATGGTTAGACCCCAGTTTTGTGTGTAATAATGATTTACCACAGTCCAACCATGACTTCTGCACAAAGCGTGCATGGCCAAGACCGAGCCAGGTTTGGGGCACGGTGGCCCCAATGTGGGGCACAAACTGTGAGTGAAGCATTGCCGCAAAAAACACATGGTGAAACCCAAGCTTTGTGTGTAATAATGATTTACCACAGTCCAACCATGACTTCTGCACAAAGGCTGCATGGCCAAGACCGAGCCAGTTTTGGAGCATTGTGACCACAATGTGGGGCACAAACAGTGAGTGCAGCATTGCCGCAAAAAACACATGGTGAGGCCCCAGTTTTGTGTGCAATAATGATTTACCACAGTCCAACCATGACTTCTGCACAAAGGCTGCATGGCCAAGACCGAGCCAGTTTTGGAGCATTGTGACCACAATGTGGGGCACAAACAGTGAGTGCAGCATTGCCGCAAAAAACACATGGTGAGACCCCAGTTTTGTGTGTAATAATGATTTACCACAGTCCAACCATGACTTCTGCACAAAGGCTGCATGGCCAAGACCGAGCCAGTTTTGGGGCACAGTGGCCACAATGTGGGGCACAAACTGTGAGTGAAGCATTGCCGCAAAAAACACATGGTGAAACCCAAGTTTTGTGTGTAATAATGATTTACCACAGTCCAACCATGACTTCTGCACAAAGGCTGCATGGCCAAGACCGAGCCAGTTTTGGAGCATTGTGCCCACAATGTGGGGCAAAAACAGTGAGTGCAGCATTGCCGCAAAAAACACATGGTGAGACCCCAGTTTTGTGTGTAATAATGATTTACCACAGTCCAATCGTGACTTCTGCACAAAGGCTGCATGGCCAAGACCGAGCCAGTTTTGGAGCATTGTGCCCACAATGTGGGGCACAAACAGTGAGTGCAGCATTGCCGCAAAAAACACATGCTGAGACCCCAGTTTTGTGTGCAATAATGATTTATCACAGTCCAACCATGACTTCTGCAGAAAGGCTGCATGGCCAAGACCGAGCCAGTTTTGGAGCATTGTGCCCACAATGTGGGGCACAAACAGTGAGTGCAGCATTGCCGCAAGAAATACACGGTGAAACCCCAGTTTTGTGTGTAATAATGATTTACCACAGTCCAACCATGACTTCTGCACAAATGCTGCATGGCCAAGACCGAGCCAGTTTTGGGGCACAGTGGCCACAATGTGGGGCACAAACTGTGAGTGCAGCATTGCCGCAAAAAACACATGGTGAGACCCCACTTTTGTGTGCAATAATGATTTACCACAGTCCAACCATGACTTCTGCACAAAGGCTGCATGGCCAAGACCGAGCCAGTTTTGGAGCATTGTGCCCACAATGTGGGGCAAAAACAGTGAGTGCAGCATTGCCGCAAAAAACACATGGTGAGACCCCAGTTTTGTGTGTAATAATGATTTACCACAGTCCAATCGTGACTTCTGCACAAAGGCTGCATGGCCAAGACCGAGCCAGTTTTGGAGCATTGTGCCCACAATGTGGGGCACAAACTGTGAGTGAAGCATTGCCGCAAAAAACACATGGTGAAACCCAAGTTTTGTGTATAATAATGATTTACCACAGTCCAACCATGACTTCTGCACAAAGGCTGCATGGCCAAGACCGAGCCAGTTTTGGAGCATTGTGACCACAATGTGGGGCACAAACAGTGAGTGCAGCATTGCCGGGAAAAACACATGGTGAGACCCCAGTTGTGTGTGTAATAATGATTTACCACAGTCCAATCGTGACTTCTGCACAAAGGCTGCATGGCCAAGACCGAGCCAGCTTTGGAGCATTTTGCCCACAATGTGGGGCACAAACAGTGAGTGCAGCATTGCCGCAAAAAACACAATCTGAGACCCCAGTTTTGTGTGCAATAATGATTTACCACAGTCCAACCATGACTTCTGCAGAAAGGCTGCATGGCCAAGACCGAGCCAGTTTTGGGGCACAGTGGCCACAATGTGGGGCACAAACTGTGAGTGAAGCATTGCCGCAAAAAACACATGGTGAAACCCAAGTTTTGTGTGTAATAATGATTTACCACAGTCCAACCATGACTTCTGCACAAAGGCTGCATGGCCAAGACCGAGCCAGTTTTGGAGCATTGTGACCACAATGTGGGGCACAAACAGTGAGTGCAGCATTGCCGCAAAAAACACATGGTGAGACCCCAGTTTTGTGTGCAATAATGATTTACCACAGTCCAACCATGACTTCTGCAGAAAGGCTGCATGGCCAAGACCGAGCCAGTTTTGGGGCACAGTGGCCACAATGTGGGGCACAAATTGTGAGTGCAGCATTGCCGCAAAAAACACATGGTGACACCCCTGTTTTGTGTGTAATAATGATTTACCACAGTCCAATCATGACTTCTGCACAAAGGCTGCATGGCCAAGACCGAGCCAGTTTTGGAGCATTGTGCCCACAATGTGGGGCACAAACAGTGAGTGCAGCATTGCCGCAAAAAACACATGGTGAGACCCCAGTTTTGTGTGTAATAATGATTTACCACAGTCCAATCATGACTTCTGCACAAAGGCTGCATGGCCAAGACCGAGCCAGTTTTGGAGCATTGTGATCACAATGTGGGGCACAAACTGTGAGTGCAGCATTGCCGCAAAAAACACATGGTGAGACCCCAGTTTTGTGTGTAATAATGATTTACCACAGTCCAACCATGACTTCTGCACAAAGGCTGCATGGCCAAGACTGAGCCAGCTTTGGGGCACAGTGGCCACAATGTGGGGCACAAACTGTGAGTGCAGCATTGCCGCAAAAAACACATGGTGAGACCCTGGTTTTGTGTGTAATAATGATTTACCACAGTTCAATCATGACTTCTGCACAAAGGCTGCATGGCCAAGACCGAGCCAGGTTTGGGGCACAGTGGCCACAATTTGGGGCACCAACAGTGAGTGCAGCATTGCCGCAAAAAACAAATGGTGAGACCCGAGTTTTGTGTGTAATAATGATTTACCACAGTCCAACCATGACTTCTGCACAAAGGCTGCATGGCCAAGACCGAGCCAGTTTTGGAGCATTGTGACCACAATGTGGGGCACAAACAGTGAGTGCAGCATTGCCGCAAAAAATACATGGTGAGGCCCCAGTTTTGTGTGTAATAATGATTTACCACAGTCCAACCATGACTTCTGCACAAGGGCTGCATGGCCAAGACCGAGCCAGTTTTGGAGCATTGTGACCACAATGTGGGGCACAAACTGTGAGTGCAGCATTGCCGCAAAACACACATGGTTCGACCCCAGTTTTGTGTGTAATAATGATTTACCACAGTCCAGTCATGACTTCTGCACAAAGGCTGCATGGCCAAGACCGACCTAGTTTTGGGGCACAGTGGCCACAATGTGGGGCACAAACTGTGAGTGCAGCATTGCCGCAAAAAACACATGGTGAGACCCCTGTTTTGTGTGTAATAATGATTTACCACAGTCCAACCATGACGTGGCCAAGACCGAGCCAGTTTTGGGGCACAGTGGCCACAATGTGGAGCACAAACAGTGAGTGCACCATTGCCGCAAAAAACACATGGTGAAACCCCAGTTTTGTGTGTAATAATGATTTACCACAGTCCAACCATGACTTCTGCACAAAGGCTGCATGGCCAAGACCGAGCCAGTTTTGGGGCACAGTGGCCACAATGTGGGGCACAAATTGTGAGTGCAGCATTGCCGCAAAAAACACATGGTGACACCCCTGTTTTGTGTGTAATAATGATTTACCACAGTCCAATCATGACTTCTGCACAAAGGCTGCATGGCCAAGACCGAGCCAGTTTTGGAGCATTGTGACCACAATGTGGGGCACAAACAGTGAGTGCAGCATTGCCGCAAAAAACACATGGTGAGACCCCAGTTTTGTGTGTAATAATGATTTACCACAGTCCAATCATGACTTCTGCACAAAGGCTGCATGGCCAAGACCGAGCCAGTTTTGGGGCACAGTGGCCACAATTTGGGGCACCAACAGTGAGTGCAGCATTGCCGCAAAAAACAAATGGTGAGACCCGAGTTTTGTGTGTAATAATGATTTACCACAGTCCAACCATGACTTCTGCACAAAGGCTGCATGGCCAAGACCGAGCCAGTTTTGGAGCATTGTGACCACAATGTGGGGCACAAACAGTGAGTGCAGCATTGCCGCAAAAACTACATGGTTAGACCCGAGTTTTGTCTGTAATAATGATTTACCACAGTCCAACCATGACTTCTGCACAAAGGCTGCATGGCCAAGACCGAGCCAGTTTTGGAGCATTGTGACCACAATGTGGGGCACAAACTGTGAGTGCAGCATTGCCGCAAAACACACATGGTTCGACCCCAGTTTTGTGTGTAATAATGATTTACCACAGTCCAACCATGACTTCTGCAAAAAGGCTGCATGGCCAAGACCGAGCCAGTTTTGGGGCACAGTGGCCACAATGTGGGGCACAAACTGTGAGTGCAGCATTGCCGCAAAAAACACATGGTGAGACCCCTGTTTTGTGTGCAATAATGATTTACCACAGTCCAACCATGACGTGGCCAAGACCGAGCCAGTTTTGGGGCACAGTGGCCACAATGTGGAGCACAAACAGTGAGTGCACCGTTGCCGCAAAAAACACATGGTGAGACCCCAGTTTTGTGTGTAATAATGATTTACCACAGTCCAATCATGACTTCTGCACAAAGGCTGCATGGCCAAGACCGAGCCAGTTTTGGGGCACAGTGGCCACAATGTGGGGCACAAATTGTGAGTGCAGCATTGCCGCAAAAAACACATGGTGACACCCCTGTTTTGTGTGTAATAACGATTTACCAGAGTCCAATCATGACTTCTGCACAAAGGCTGCATGGCCAAGACCGAGCCAGTTTTGGAGCATTGTGGCCACAATGTGGGGCACAAACTGTGAGTGCAGCATTGCCGCAAAAAACACATGGTGAGACCCCAGTTTTGTGTGTAATAATGATTTACCACAGTCCAATCATGACTTCTGCACAAAGGCTGCATGGCCAAGACCGAGCCAGTTTTGGAGCATTGTGATCACAATGTGGGGCACAAACTGTGAGTGCAGCATTGCCGCAAAAAACACATGGTGAGAGCCCAGCTTTGTGTGTAATAATGATTTACCACAGTCCAACCATGACTTCTGCACAAAGGCTGCATGGCCAAGACCGAGCCAGCTTTGGGGCACAGTGGCCACAATGTGGGGCACAAACAGTGAGTGCAGCATTGCCGCAAAAAACACATGGTGAGGCTCCAGTTTTGTGTGTAATAATGATTTACCACAGTCCAATCATGACTTCTGCACAAAGGCTGCATGGCCAAGACCGAGCCAGTTTCGGGGCACAGTGGCCACGATGTGGGGCACAAACAGTGAGTGCAGCATTGCCGCAAAAAACACATGGTTAGACCCCAGTTTTGTGTGTAATAATGATTTACCACAGTCCAACCATGACTTCTGCACAAAGGCTGCATGGCCAAGACCGAGCCAGCTTTGGGGCACAGTGGCCACAATGTGGGGCACAATTTGTGAGTGCAGCATTGCCGCAAAAAACACATGGTGAGGCTCCAGTTTTGTGTGTAATAATGATTTACCACAGTCGAATCATGACTTCTGCACAAAGGCTGCATGGCCAAGACCGAGCCAGTTTTGGGGCACAGTGGCCACAATTTGGGGCACCAACAGTGAGTGCAGCATTGCCGCAAAAAACAAATGGTGAGACCCGAGTTTTGTGTGTAATAATGATTTACCACAGTCCAACCATGACTTCTGCACAAAGGCTGCATGGCCAAGACCGAGCCAGTTTTGGAGCATTGTGACCACAATGTGGGGCACAAACAGTGAGTGCAGCATTGCCGCAAAATATACATGGTTAGACCCCAGTTTTGTGTGTAATAATGATTTACCACAGTCCAATCATGACTTCTGCACAAAGGCTGCATGGCCAAGACCGAGCCAGTTTCGGGGCACAGTGGCCACGATGTGGGGCACAAACAGTGAGTGCAGCATTGCCGCAAAAAACACATGGTTAGACCCCAGTTTTGTGTGTAATAATGATTTACCACAGTCCAACCATGACTTCTGCACAAAGGCTGCATGGCCAAGACCGAGCCAGCTTTGGGGCACAGTGGCCACAATGTGGGGCACAATTTGTGAGTGCAGCATTGCCGCAAAAAACACATGGTGAGGCTCCAGTTTTGTGTGTAATAATGATTTACCACAGTCGAATCATGACTTCTGCACAAAGGCTGCATGGCCAAGACCGAGCCAGTTTTGGGGCACAGTGGCCACAATTTGGGGCACCAACAGTGAGTGCAGCATTGCCGCAAAAAACAAATGGTGAGACCCGAGTTTTGTGTGTAATAATGATTTACCACAGTCCAACCATGACTTCTGCACAAAGGCTGCATGGCCAAGACCGAGCCAGTTTTGGAGCATTGTGACCACAATGTGGGGCACAAACAGTGAGTGCAGCATTGCCGCAAAATATACATGGTTAGACCCCAGTTTTGTGTGTAATAATGATTTACCACAGTCCAACCATGACTTCTGCACAAAGGCTGCATGGCCAAGACCGAGCCAGTTCTGGAGCATTGTGACCACAATGTGGGGCACAAACTGTGAGTGCAGCATTGCCGCAAAAAACACATGGTTCGACCCCAGTTTTGTGTGTAATAATGATTTACCACAGTCCAGTCATGACTTCTGCACAAAGGCTGCATGGCCAAGACCGACCTAGTTTTGGGGCACAGTGGCCACAATGTGGGACACAAACTGTGAGTGCAGCATTGCCGCAAAAAACACATGGTGAGACGCCTGTTTTGTGTGCAATAATGATTTACCACAGTCCAACCATGACGTGGCCAAGACCGAGCCAGTTTTGGGGCACAGTGGCCACAATGCAGAGCACAAACAGTGAGTGCACCATTGCCGCAAAAAACACATGGTGAAACCCCAGTTTTGTGTGTAATAATGATTTACCACAGTCCAACCATGACTTCTGCACAAAGGCTGCATGGCCAAGACCGAGCCAGTTTTGGGGCACAGTGGCCACAATGTGGGGCACAAATTGTGAGTGCAGCATTGCCGCAAAAAACACATGGTGACACCCCTGTTTTGTGTGTAATAATGATTTACCACAGTCCAATCATGACTTCTGCACAAAGGCTGCATGGCCAAGACCGAGCCAGTTTTGGAGCATTGTGCCCACAATGTGCGGCACAAACAGTGAGTGCAGCATTGCCGCAAAAAACACATGGTGAGACCCCAGTTTTGTGTGTAATAATGATTTACCACAGTCCAACCATGACTTCTGCACAAAGGATGCATGGCCAAGACCGAGCCAGCTTTGGAGCATTGTGACCACAATGTGGGGCACAAACTGTGAGTGCAGCATTGCCGCAAAAAACACATGGTGAGACCCCAGTTTTGTGTGTAATAATGATTTACCACAGTCCAATCATGACTTCTGCACAAAGGCTGCATGGCCAAGACCGAGCCAGTTTTGGGGCACAGTGGCCACAATGTGGGGCACAAACAGTGAGTGCAGCATTGCCGCAAAAAACACATGGTTAGACCCTAGTTTTGTGTGTAATGATGATTTACCACAGTCCAACCATGACTTCTGCACAAAGGCTGCATGGCCAAGACCGAGCCAGCTTTGGGGCACAGTTGCCACAATGTGGGGCACAAACTGTGAGTGCAGCATTGCCGCAAAAAACACATGGTGAAACCCCCGTTTTGTGTGCAATAATGATTTACCACAGTCCAACCATGACTTCTGCACAAAGGCTGCATGGCCAAGACCGAGCCAGTTTTGGGGCACAGTGACCACAATACGGGGCACAAATTGTGAGTGCAGCATTGCCGCAAAAAACACATGGTGACACCCCTGTTTTGTGTGTAATAATGATTTACCATAGTCCAATCATGACTTCTGCACAAAGGCTGCATGGCCAAGACCGAGCCAGTTTTGGAGCATTGTGCCCACAATGTGGGGCACAAACAGTGAGTGCAGCATTGCCGCAAAAAACACATGGTGAGACCCCAGTTTTGTGGGTAATAATGATTTACCACAGTCCAACCATGACTTCTGCACAAAGGCTGCATGGCCAAGACCGAGCCAGTTTTGGAGCATTGTGCCCACAATGTGTGGCACAAACAGTGAGTGCAGCATTGCCGCAAAAAATACACGGTGAAACCCCAGTTTTGTGTGTAATAATGATTTACCACAGTCCAACCATGACTTCTGCACAAAGGCTGCATGGCCAAGACCGAGCCAGGTTTGGGGCACAGTGGCCACAATGTGGGGCACAAACTGTGAGTGCAGCATTGCCGCAAAAAACACATGGTGAGACCCCTGTTTTGTGTGCAATAATGATTTACCACAGTCCAACCATGACTTCTGCACAAAGGCTGCATGGCCAAGACCGAGCCAGTTTTGGAGCATTGTGCCCGCAATGTGGGGCATAAACAGTGAGTGCAGTATTGCCGCAAAAAACACATGGTTAGACCCCAGTTTTGTGTGTAATAATGATTTACCACAGTCCAACCATGACTTCTGCACAAAGCGTGCATGGCCAAGACCGAGCCAGGTTTGGGGCACGGTGGCCCCAATGTGGGGCACAAACTGTGAGTGAAGCATTGCCGCAAAAAACACATGGTGAAACCCAAACTTTGTGTGTAATAATGATTTACCACAGTCCAACCATGACTTCTGCACAAAGGCTGCATGGCCAAGACCGAGCCAGTTTTGGAGCATTGTGACCACAATGTGGGGCACAAACAGTGAGTGCAGCATTGCCGCAAAAAACACATGGTGAGGCCCCAGTTTTGTGTGCAATAATGATTTACCACAGTCCAACCATGACTTCTGCACAAAGGCTGCATGGCCAAGACCGAGCCAGTTTTGGAGCATTGTGACCACAATGTGGGGCACAAACAGTGAGTGCAGCATTGCCGCAAAAAACACATGGTGAGACCCCAGTTTTGTGTGTAATAATGATTTACCACAGTCCAACCATGACTTCTGCACAAAGGCTGCATGGCCAAGACCGAGCCAGTTTTGGGGCACAGTGGCCACAATGTGGGGCACAAACTGTGAGTGAAGCATTGCCGCAAAAAACACATGGTGAAACCCAAGTTTTGTGTGCAATAATGATTTACCACAGTCCAACCATGACTTCTGCACAAAGGCTGCATGGCCAAGACCGAGCCAGTTTTGGAGCATTGTGACCACAATGTGGGGCACAAACAGTGAGTGCAGCATTGCCGCAAAAAACACATGGTGAGACCCCAGTTTTGTGTGCAATAATGATTTATCACAGTCCAACCATGACTTCTGCAGAAAGGCTGCATGGCCAAGACCGAGCCAGTTTTGGAGCATTGTGCCCACAATGTGGGGCACAAACAGTGAGTGCAGCATTGCCGCAAGAAATACACGGTGAAACCCCAGTTTTGTGTGTAATAATGATTTACCACAGTCCAACCATGACTTCTGCACAAATGCTGCATGGCCAAGACCGAGCCAGTTTTGGGGCACAGTGGCCACAATGTGGGGCACAAACTGTGAGTGCAGCATTGCCGCAAAAAACACATGGTGAGACCCCACTTTTGTGTGCAATAATGATTTACCACAGTCCAACCATGACTTCTGCACAAAGGCTGCATGGCCAAGACCGAGCCAGTTTTGGAGCATTGTGCCCACAATGTGGGGCAAAAACAGTGAGTGCAGCATTGCCGCAAAAAACACATGGTGAGACCCCAGTTTTGTGTGTAATAATGATTTACCACAGTCCAATCGTGACTTCTGCACAAAGGCTGCATGGCCAAGACCGAGCCAGTTTTGGAGCATTGTGCCCACAATGTGGGGCACAAACTGTGAGTGAAGCATTGCCGCAAAAAACACATGGTGAAACCCAAGTTTTGTGTGTAATAATGATTTACCACAGTCCAACCATGACTTCTGCACAAAGGCTGCATGGCCAAGACCGAGCCAGTTTTGGAGCATTGTGACCACAATGTGGGGCACAAACAGTGAGTGCAGCATTGCCGGGAAAAACACATGGTGAGACCCCAGTTGTGTGTGTAATAATGATTTACCACAGTCCAATCGTGACTTCTGCACAAAGGCTGCATGGCCAAGACCGAGCCAGCTTTGGAGCATTTTGCCCACAATGTGGGGCACAAACAGTGAGTGCAGCATTGCCGCAAAAAACACAATCTGAGACCCCAGTTTTGTGTGCAATAATGATTTACCACAGTCCAACCATGACTTCTGCAGAAAGGCTGCATGGCCAAGACCGAGCCAGTTTTGGGGCACAGTGGCCACAATGTGGGGCACAAACTGTGAGTGAAGCATTGCCGCAAAAAACACATGGTGAAACCCAAGTTTTGTGTGTAATAATGATTTACCACAGTCCAACCATGACTTCTGCACAAAGGCTGCATGGCCAAGACCGAGCCAGTTTTGGAGCATTGTGACCACAATGTGGGGCACAAACAGTGAGTGCAGCATTGCCGCAAAAAACACATGGTGAGACCCCAGTTTTGTGTGCAATAATGATTTACCACAGTCCAACCATGACTTCTGCAGAAAGGCTGCATGGCCAAGACCGAGCCAGTTTTGGAGCATTGTGCCCACAATGTGGGGCACAAACAGTGAGTGCAGCATTGCCGCAAGAAATACACGGTGAAACCCCAGTTTTGTGTGTAATAATGATTTACCACAGTCCAACCATGACTTCTGCACAAAGGCTGCATGGCCAAGACCGAGCCAGTTTTGGAGCATTGTGACCACAATGTGGGGCACAAACAGTGAGTGCAGCATTGCCGCAAAAGAAACATGGTGAGACCCCAGTTTTGTGTGTAATAATGATTTACCACAGTCCAATCGTGACTTCTGCACAAAGGCTGCATGGCCAAGACCGAGCCAGCTTTGGAGCATTGTGCCCACAATGTGGGGCACAAACAGTGAGTGCAGCATTGCCGCAAAAAACACAATCTGAGACCCCAGTTTTGTGTGCAATAATGATTTACCACAGTCCAACCATGACTTCTGCAGAAAGGCTGCATGGCCAAGACCGAGCCAGTTTTGGGGCACAGTGGCCACAATGTGGGGCACAAACTGTGAGTGAAGCATTGCCGCAAAAAACACATGGTGAAACCCAAGTTTTGTGTGTAATAATGATTTACCACAGTCCAACCATGACTTCTGCACAAAGGCTGCATGGCCAAGACCGAGCCAGTTTTGGAGCATTGTGACCACAATGTGGGGCACAAACAGTGAGTGCAGCATTGCCGCAAAAAACACATGGTGAGACCCCAGTTTTGTGTGCAATAATGATTTACCACAGTCCAACCATGACTTCTGCAGAAAGGCTGCATGGCCAAGACCGAGCCAGTTTTGGAGCATTGTGCCCACAATGTGGGGCACAAACAGTGAGTGCAGCATTGCCGCAAGAAATACACGGTGAAACCCCAGTTTTGTGTGTAATAATGATTTACCACAGTCCAACCATGACTTCTGCACAAATGCTGCATGGCCAAGACCGAGCCAGTTTTGGGGCACAGTGGCCACAATGTGGGGCACAAACTGTGAGTGCAGCATTGCCGCAAAAAACACATGGTGAGACCCCAGTTTTGTGTGCAATAATGATTTACCACAGTCCAACCATGACTTCTGCACAAAGGCTGCATGGCCAAGACCGAGCCAGTTTTGGAGCATTGTGCCCACAATGTGGGGCACAAACAGTGAGTGCAGCATTGCCGCAAAAAACACATGGTGAGACCCCAGTTTTGTGTGTAATAATGATTTACCACAGTCCAATCGTGACTTCTGCACAAAGGCTGCATGGCCAAGACCGAGTCAGCTTTGGAGCATTGTGCCCACACTGTGGGGCACAAACTGTGAGTGAAGCATTGCCGCAAAAAACACATGGTGAAACCCAAGTTTTGTGTGTAATAATGATTTACCACAGTCCAACCATGACTTCTGCACAAAGGCTGCATGGCCAAGACCGAGCCAGTTTTGGAGCATTGTGACCACAATGTGGGGCACAAACAGTGAGTGCAGCATTGCCGGGAAAAACACATGGTGAGACCCCAGTTGTGTGTGTAATAATGATTTACCACAGTCCAATCGTGACTTCTGCACAAAGGCTGCATGGCCAAGACCGAGCCAGCTTTGGAGCATTTTGCCCACAATGTGGGGCACAAACAGTGAGTGCAGCATTGCCGCAAAAAACACAATCTGAGACCCCAGTTTTGTGTGCAATAATGATTTACCACAGTCCAACCATGACTTCTGCAGAAAGGCTGCATGGCCAAGACCGAGCCAGTTTTGGGGCACAGTGGCCACAATGTGGGGCACAAACTGTGAGTGAAGCATTGCCGCAAAAAACACATGGTGAAACCCCAGTTTTGTGTGTAATAATGATTTACCACAGTCCAACCATGACTTCTGCACAAAGGCTGCATGGCCAAGACCGAGCCAGTTTTGGAGCATTGTGACCACAATGTGGGGCACAAACAGTGAGTGCAGCATTGCCGCAAAAAACACATGGTGAGACCCCAGTTTTGTGTGCAATAATGATTTACCACAGTCCAACCATGACTTCTGCAGAAAGGCTGCATGGCCAAGACCGAGCCAGTTTTGGAGCATTGTGCCCACACTGTGGGGCACAAACTGTGAGTGAAGCATTGCCGCAAAAAACACATGGTGAAACCCAAGTTTTGTGTGTAATAATGATTTACCACAGTCCAACCATGACTTCTGCACAAAGGCTGCATGGCCAAGACCGAGCCAGTTTTGGAGCATTGTGACCACAATGTGGGGCACAAACAGTGAGTGCAGCATTGCCGCAAAAAACACATGGTGAGACCCCAGTTGTGTGTGTAATAATGATTTACCACAGTCCAATCGTGACTTCTGCACAAAGGCTGCATGGCCAAGACCGAGCCAGCTTTGGAGCATTTTGCCCACAATGTGGGGCACAAACAGTGAGTGCAGCATTGCCGCAAAAAACACAATCTGAGACCCCAGTTTTGTGTGCAATAATGATTTACCACAGTCCAACCATGACTTCTGCAGAAAGGCTGCATGGCCAAGACCGAGCCAGTTTTGGGGCACAGTGGCCACAATGTGGGGCACAAACTGTGAGTGAAGCATTGCCGCAAAAAACACATGGTGAAACCCAAGTTTTGTGTGTAATAATGATTTACCACAGTCCAACCATGACTTCTGCACAAAGGCTGCATGGCCAAGACCGAGCCAGTTTTGGAGCATTGTGACCACAATGTGGGGCACAAACAGTGAGTGCAGCATTGCCGCAAAAAACACATGGTGAGACCCCAGTTTTGTGTGCAATAATGATTTACCACAGTCCAACCATGACTTCTGCAGAAAGGCTGCATGGCCAAGACCGAGCCAGTTTTGGAGCATTGTGCCCACAATGTGGGGCACAAACAGTGAGTGCAGCATTGCCGCAAGAAATACACGGTGAAACCCCAGTTTTGTGTGTAATAATGATTTACCACAGTCCAACCATGACTTCTGCACAAAGGCTGCATGGCCAAGACCGAGCCAGTTTTGGGGCACAGTGGCCACAATGTGGGGCACAAACTGTGAGTGCAGCATTGCCGCAAAAAACACATGGTGAGACCCCAGTTTTGTGTGCAATAATGATTTACCACAGTCCAACCATGACTTCTGCACAAAGGCTGCATGGCCAAGACCGAGCCAGTTTTGGAGCAATGTGCCCACAATGTGGGGCACAAACAGTGAGTGCAGCATTGCCGCAAAAAACACATGGTGAGACCCCAGTTTTGTGTGTAATAATGATTTACCACAGTCCAATCGTGACTTCTGCACAAAGGCTGCATGGCCAAGACCGAGCCAGCTTTGGAGCATTGTGCCCACACTGTGGGGCACAAACTGTGAGTGAAGCATTGCCGCAAAAAACACATGGTGAAACCCAAGTTTTGTGTGTAATAATGATTTACCACAGTCCAACCATGACTTCTGCACAAAGGCTGCATGGCCAAGACCGAGCCAGTTTTGGAGCATTGTGACCACAATGTGGGGCACAAACAGTGAGTGCAGCATTGCCGGGAAAAACACATGGTGAGACCCCAGTTGTGTGTGTAATAATGATTTACCACAGTCCAATCGTGACTTCTGCACAAAGGCTGCATGGCCAAGACCGAGCCAGCTTTGGAGCATTTTGCCCACAATGTGGGGCACAAACAGTGAGTGCAGCATTGCCGCAAAAAACACAATCTGAGACCCCAGTTTTGTGTGCAATAATGATTTACCACAGTCCAACCATGACTTCTGCACAAAGGCTGCATGGCCAAGACCGAGCCAGTTTTGGGGCACAGTGGCCACAATGTGGGGCACAAACTGTGAGTGAAGCATTGCCGCAAAAAACACATGGTGAAACCCAAGTTTTGTGTGTAATAATGATTTACCACAGTCCAACCATGACTTCTGCACAAAGGCTGCATGGCCAAGACCGAGCCAGTTTTGGAGCATTGTGCCCACAATGTGGGGCACAAACAGTGAGTGCAGCATTGCCGCAAGAAATACACGGTGAAACCCCAGTTTTGTGTGTAATAATGATTTACCACAGTCCAACCATGACTTCTGCACAAATGCTGCATGGCCAAGACCGAGCCAGTTTTGGGGCACAGTGGCCACAATGTGGGGCACAAACTGTGAGTGCAGCATTGCCGCAAAAAACACATGGTGAGACCCCAGTTTTGTGTGCAATAATGATTTACCACAGTCCAACCATGACTTCTGCACAAAGGCTGCATGGCCAAGACCGAGCCAGTTTTGGAGCATTGTGCCCACAATGTGGGGCACAAACAGTGAGTGCAGCATTGCCGCAAAAAACACATGGTGAGACCCCAGTTTTGTGTGTAATAATGATTTACCACAGTCCAATCGTGACTTCTGCACAAAGGCTGCATGGCCAAGACCGAGCCAGCTTTGGAGCATTGTGCCCACACTGTGGGGCACAAACTGTGAGTGAAGCATTGCCGCAAAAAACACATGGTGAAACCCAAGTTTTGTGTGTAATAATGATTTACCACAGTCCAACCATGACTTCTGCACAAAGGCTGCATGGCCAAGACCGAGCCAGTTTTGGAGCATTGTGACCACAATGTGGGGCACAAACAGTGAGTGCAGCATTGCCGCAAAAAACACATGGTGAGACCCCAGTTTTGTGTGCAATAATGATTTACCACAGTCCAACCATGACTTCTGCAGAAAGGCTGCATGGCCAAGACCGAGCCAGTTTTGGAGCATTGTGCCCACAATGTGGGGCACAAACAGTGAGTGCAGCATTGCCGCAAGAAATACACGGTGAAACCCCAGTTTTGTGTGTAATAATGATTTACCACAGTCCAACCATGACTTCTGCACAAATGCTGCATGGCCAAGACCGAGCCAGTTTTGGGGCACAGTGGCCACAATGTGGGGCACAAACTGTGAGTGCAGCATTGCCGCAAAAAACACATGGTGATACCCCTGTTTTGTGTGCAATAATGATTTACCACAGTCCAACCATGACTTCTGCACAAAGGCTGCATGGCCAAGACCGAGCCAGTTTTGGAACATTGTGCCCACAATGTGGGGCACAAACAGTGAGTGCAGCATTGCCGCAAAAAACACATGGTGAGACCCCAGTTTTGTGTGTAATAATGATTTACCACAGTCCAATCGTGACTTCTGCACAAAGGCTGCATGGCCAAGACCGAGCCAGTTTTGGAGCATTGTGCCCACAATGTGGGGCACAAACAGTGAGTGCAGCATTGCCGCAAGAAATACACCGTGAAACCCCAGTTTTGTGTGTAATAATGATTTACCACAGTCCAATCATGACTTCTGCACAAAGGGTGCATGGCCAAGACCGAGTCAGTTTTGGGGCACAGTGGCCACAATGTGGGGCACAAACTGTGAGTGCAGCATTGCCGCAAAAAACACATGGTGAGACCCCTGTTTTGTGTGCAATAATGATTTACCACAGTCCAACCATGACGTGACCAAGACCGAGCCAGTTTTGGGGCACAGTGGCCACAATGTGGAGCACAAACAGTGAGTGCAGCATTGCCGCAAAAAACACATGGTGAGACCCCAGTTTTGTGTGTGATAATGATTTACCACAGTCCAACCATGACTTCTGCACAAAGGCTGCATGGCCAAGACCGAGCCAGTTTTGGGGCACAGTGGCCACAATGTGGGGCACAAACTGTGAGTGCAGCATTGCCAAGAAAAACACATCGTGAGACCCCAGTTTTGTGTGCAATAATGATTTACCACAGTCCAACCATGACTTCTGCACAAAGGCTGCATGGCCAAGACCGAGCCAGTTTTGGAGCATTGTGCCCACAATGTGGGGCACAAACAGTGAGTGCAGCATTGCCGCAAAAAGCACATGGTGAGACCCCAGTTTTGTGTGTAATAATGATTTACCACAGTCCAATCATGACTTCTGCACAAAGGCTGCATGGCCAAGACCGAGCCAGTTTTGGAGCATTGTGCCCACAATGTGGGGCACCAACAGTGAGTGCAGCATTGCCGCAAGAAATACACGGTGAAAGCCCAGTTTTGTGTGTAATAATGATTTACCACAGTCCAATCATGACTTCTGCACAAAGGGTGCATGGCCAAGACCGAGCCAGTTTTGGGGCACAGTGGCCACAATGTGGAGCACAAACAGTGAGTGCACCATTGCCGCAAAAAACACATGGTGAGACCCCTGTTTTGTGTGCAATAATGATTTACCACAGTCCAACCATAACTTCTGCACAAAGGCTGCATGGCCAAGACCGAGCCAGTTTTGGAGCATTGTGACCACAATGTGGGGCACAAACAGTGAGTGCAGCATTGCCGCAAAAAACACGTGGTGAGACCCCAGTTTTGTGTGCAATAATGATTTACCACAGTCCAATCATGACTTCTGCACAAAGGCTGCATGGCCAAGACCGAGCCAGTTTTGGAGCATTGTGCCCACAATGTGGGGCACCAACAGTGAGTGCAGCATTGCCGCAAGAAATACACGGTGAAGGCCCAGTTTTGTGTGTAATAATGATTTACCACAGTCCAATCATGACTTCTGCACAAAGGCTGCATGGCCAAGACCGAGCCAGTTTTGGGGCACAGTGGCCACAATGTGGGGCACAAACTGTGAGTGCAGCATTGCCGCAAAAAACACATGCTGAGACCCCTGTTTTGTGTGCAATAATGATTTACCACAGTCCAACCATGACGTGGCCACGACCGAGCCAGTTTTGGGGCACAGTGGCCACAATGTGGGGCACAAACAGTGAGTGCAGCATTGCCAAGAAAAACACATGGTGAGACCCCTGTTTTGTGTGCAATAATGATTTACCACAGTCCAACCATGACTTCTGCACAAAGGCTGCATGGCCAAGACCGAGCCAGTTTTGGAGCATTGTGCCCACAATGTGGGGCACAAACAGTGAGTGCAGCATTGCCGCAAAAAGCACATGGTGAGACCCCAGTTTTGTGTGTAATAATGATTTACCACAGTCCAATCATGACTTCTGCACAAAGGCTGCATGGCCAAAACCGAGCCAGTTTTGGAGCATTGTGCCCACAATGTGGGGCACCAACAGTGAGTGCAGCATTGCCGCAAAAAATACACGGTGAAAGCCCAGTTTTGTGTGTAATAATGATTTACCACAGTCCAATCATGACTTCTGCACAAAGGGCGCATGGCCAAGACCGAGCCAGTTTTGGGGCACAGTGGCCACAATGTGGAGCACAAACAGTGAGTGCACCATTGCCGCAAAAAACACATGGTGAGACCCCTGTTTTGTGTGCAATAATGATTTACCACAGTCCAACCATGACTTCTGCACAAAGGCTGCATGGCCAAGACCGAGCCAGTTTTGGAGCATTGTGCCCACAATGTGGGGCACAAACTGTGAGTGCAGCATTGCCGCAAGAAATACACGGTGAAAGCCCAGTTTTGTGTGTAATAATGATTTACCACAGTCCAATCATGACTTCTGCACAAAGGCTGCATGGCCAAGACCGAGCCAGTTTTGGGGCACAGTGGCCACAATGTGGGGCACAAACTGTGAGTGCAGCATTGCCGCAAAAAACACATGGTGAGAGCCCAGTTTTGTGTGCAATAATGATTTACCACAGTCCAGCCATGACGTGGCCAAGACCGAGCCAGTTTTGGGGCACAGTGGCCACAATGTGGGGCACAAACAGTGAGTGCAGCATTGCCGCAAAAAACACATGGTGAATCCCCAGTTTTGTGTGCAATAATGATTTACCACAGTCCAACCATGACTTCTGCACAAAGGCTGCATGGCCATGACCGAGCCAGTTTTGGGGCACAGTGGCCCCAATGTGGGGCACAAACTGTGAGTGCAGCATTGCCGCAAAAAACACATGGTGAGACCCCTGTTTTGTGTGCAATAATGATTTACCACAGTCCAACCATGACTTCTGCACAAAGGCTGCATGGCCAAGACCGAGCCAGTTTTGGAACATTGTGCCCACAATGTGGGGCACAAACAGTGAGTGCAGCATTGCCGCAAAAAACACATGGTGAGACCCCAGTTTTGTGTGTAATAATGATTTACCACAGTCCAATCGTGATTTCTGCACAAAGGCTGCATGGCCAAGACCGAGCCAGTTTTGGAGCATTGTGCCCACAATGTGGGGCACAAACTGTGAGTGCAGCATTGCCGCAAAAAACACATGGTGAGACCCCAGTTTTGTGTGTGATAATGATTTACCACAGTCCAACCATGACTTCTGCACAAAGGCTGCATGGCCAAGACCGAGCCAGTTTTGGGGCACAGTGGCCACAATGTGGGGCACAAACAGTGAGTGCAGCATTGCCAGGAAAAACACATGGTGAGACCCCTGTTTTGTGTGCAATAATGATTTACCACAGTCCAACCATGACTTCTGTACAAAGGCTGCATGGCCAAGACCGAGCCAGTTTTGGAGCATTGTGCCCACAATGTGGGGCACAAACAGTGAGTGCAGCATTGCCGCAAAAAGCACACGGTAAGACCCCAGTTTTGTGTGTAATAATGATTTACCACAGTCCAATCATGACTTCTGCACAAAGGCTGCATGGCCAAGACCGAGCCAGTTTTGGAGCATTGTGCCCACAATGTGGGGCACCAACAGTGAGTGCAGCATTGCCGCAAGAAATACACGGTGAAAGCCCAGTTTTGTGTGTAATAATGATTTACCACAGTCCAATCATGACTTCTGCACAAAGGGTGCATGGCCAAGACCGAGCCAGTTTTGGGGCACAGTGGCCACAATGTGGAGCACAAACAGTGAGTGCACCATTGCCGCAAAAAACACATGGTGAGACCCCTGTTTTGTGTGCAATAATGATTTACCACAGTCCAACCATGACTTCTGCACAAAGGCTGCATGGCCAAGACCGAGCCAGTTTTGGAGCATTGTGCCCACAATGTGGGGCACAAACAGTGAGTGCAGCATTGCCGCAAGAAATACACGGTGAGACCCCAGTTTTGTGTGCAATAATGATTTACCACAGTCCAATCATGACTTCTGCACAAAGGCTGCATGGCCAAGACCGAGCCAGTTTTGGGGCACAGTGGCCACAATGTGGGGCACAAACAGTGAGTGCAGCATTGCCGCAAGAAATACACGGTGAAAGCCCAGTTTTGTGTGTAATAATGATTTACCACAGTCCAATCATGACTTCTGCACAAAGGCTGCATGGCCAAGACCGAGCCAGTTTTGGGGCACAGTGGCCACAATGTGGGGCACCAACTGTGAGTGCAGCATTGCCGCAAAAAACACATGGTGAGACCCCTGTTTTGTGTGCAATAATGATTTACCACAGTCCAACCATGACGTGGCCAAGACCGAGCCAGTTTTGGGGCACAGTGGCCACAATGTGGGGCACAAACAGTGAGTGCAGCATTGCCGCAAAAAACACACGGTGAATCCCCAGTTTTGTGTGCAATAATGATTTACCACAGTCCAACCATGACTTCTGCACAAAGGCTGCATGGCCAAGACCGAGCCAGTTTTGGGGCACAGTGGCCACAATGTGGGGCACAAACAGTGAGTGCAGCATTGCCGCAAAAAACACATGGTGAATCCCCAGTTTTGTGTGTAATAATGATTTACCACAGTCCAACCATGACTTCTGCACAAAGGCTGCATGGCCAAGACCGAGCCAGTTTTGGGGCACAGTGGCCACAATGTGGGGCACAAACAGTGAGTCCAGCATTGCCAGGAAAAAAACATGGTGAGACCCCTGTTTTGTGTGCAATAATGATTTACCACAGTCCAACCATGACTTCTGCAGAAGGGCTGCATGGCCAAGACCGAGCCAGTTTTGGAGCATTGTGCCCACAATGTGGGGCACAAACAGTGAGTGCAGCATTGCCGCAAAAAGCACATGGTGAGACCCCAGTTTTGTGTGTAATAATGATTTACCACAGTCCAATCATGACTTCTGCACAAAGGCTGCATGGCCAAGACCGAGCCAGTTTTGGAGCATTGTGCCCACAATGTGGGGCACAAACAGTGAGTGCAACATTGCCGCAAGAAATATACGGTGAAACCCCAGTTTTGTGTGTAATAATGATTTACCACAGTCCAGTCATGACTTCTGCACAAAGGGTGCATGGCCAAGACCGAGCCAGCTTTGGGGCACAGTGGCCACAACGTGGAGCACAAACAGTGAGTGCACCATTGCCGCAAAAAACACATGGTGAAACCCCAGTTTTGTGTGTAATAATGATTTACCACAGTCCAACCATGACTTCTGCACAAAGGCTGCATGGCCAAGACCGAGCCAGTTTTGGGGCACAGTGGCCACAATGAGGGGCACAAACAGTGAGTGCAGCATTGCCGCAAAAAACACATGCCGACACCCCTGTTTTGTGTGTAATAATGATTTACCACAGTCCAATCATGACTTCTGCACAAAGGCTGCATGGCCAAGACCGAGCCAGTTTTAAAGCATTGTGCCCACAATGTGGGGCACAAACAGTGAGTGCAGCATTGCCGCAAAAAACACATGGTTAGACCCCAGTTTTGTGTGTAATAATGATTTACCACAGTCCAACCATGACTTCTGCACAAAGGCTGCATGGCCAAGACCGAGCCAGTTTTGGAGCATTGTGCCCACAATGTGGGGCACAAACAGTGAGTGCAGCATTGCCGCAAAAAACACATGGTGAGACCCCTGTTTTGTGTGCAATAATCATTTACCACAGTCCAATCATGACTTCTGCACAAAGGCTGCATGGCCAAGACCGAGCCAGTTTTGGAGCATTGTGCCCACAATGTGGGGCACAAACAGTGAGTGCAGCATTGCCGCAAGAAATACACGGTGAAACCCCAGTTTTGTGTGTAATAATGATTTACCACAGTCCAATCATGACTTCTGCACAAAGGGTGCATGGCCAAGACCGAGCCAGTTTTGAAGCACAGTGGCCACAATGTGGGGCACAAACTGTGAGTGCAGCATTGCCGCAAAAAACACATGGTGAGACGCCTGTTTTGTGTGCAATAATGATTTACCACAGTCCAACCATGACGTGGCCAAGACCGAGCCAGTTTTGGGGCACAGTGGCCACAATGTGGAGCACAAACAGTGAGTGCAGCATTGCCGCAAAAAACACACGGTTAGACCCCAGTTTTGTGTGTAATAATGATTTACCACAGTCCAACCATGACTTCTGCACAAAGGCTGCATGGCCAAGACCGAGCCAGTTTTGGGGCACAGTGGCCACAATGTGGGGCACAAACAGTGAGTGCAGCATTGCCAGGAAAAACACATGGTGAGACCCCTGTTTTGTGTGCAATAATGATTTACCACAGTCCAACCATGACTTCTGCACAAAGGCTGCATGGCCAAGACCGAGCCAGTTTTGGAGCATTGTGCCCACAATGTGGGGCACCAACAGTGAGTGCAGCATTGCCGCAAGAAATACACGGTGAAAGCCCAGTTTTGTGTGTAATAATGATTTACCACAGTCCAATCATGACTTCTGCACAAAGGGTGCATGGCCAAGACCGAGCCAGTTTTGGGGCACAGTGGCCACAATGTGGAGCACAAACAGTGAGTGCACCATTGCCGCAAAAAACACATGGTGAGACCCCTGTTTTGTGTGCAATAATGATTTACCACAGTCCAACCATGACTTCTGCACAAAGGCTGCATGGCCAAGACCGAGCCAGTTTTGGAGCATTGTGCCCACAATGTGGGGCACAAACAGTGAGTGCAGCATTGCCGCAAAAAGCACATGGTTAGACCCCAGTTTTGTGTGCAATAATCATTTACCACAGTCCAATCATGACTTCTGCACAAAGGCTGCATGGCCAAGACCGAGCCAGTTTTGGGGCACAGTGGCCACAATGTGGGGTACAAACAGTGAGTGCAGCATTGCCGCAAGAAATACACGGTGAAAGCCCAGTTTTGTGTGTAATAATGATTTACCACAGTCCAATCATGACTTCTGCACAAAGGCTGCATGGCCAAGACCGAGCCAGTTTTGGGGCACAGTGGCCACAATGTGGGGCACCAACTGTGAGTGCAGCATTGCCGCAAAAAACACATGGTGAGACCCCTGTTTTGTGTGCAATAATGATTTACCACAGTCCAACCATGACGTGGCCAAGACCGAGCCAGTTTTGGGGCACAGTGGCCACAATGTGGGGCACAAACAGTGAGTGCAGCATTGCCGCAAAAAACACACGGTGAATCCCCAGTTTTGTGTGCAATAATGATTTACCACAGTCCAACCATGACTTCTGCACAAAGGCTGCATGGCCAAGACCGAGCCAGTTTTGGGGCACAGTGGCCACAATGTGGGGCACAAACAGTGAGTGCAGCATTGCCGCAAAAAACACATGGTGAATCCCCAGTTTTGTGTGTAATAATGATTTACCACAGTCCAACCATGACTTCTGCACAAAGGCTGCATGGCCAAGACCGAGCCAGTTTTGGGGCACAGTGGCCACAATGTGGGGCACAAACAGTGAGTGCAGCATTGCCAGGAAAAAAACATGGTGAGACCCCTGTTTTGTGTGCAATAATGATTTACCACAGTCCAACCATGACTTCTGCAGAAGGGCTGCATGGCCAAGACCGAGCCAGTTTTGGAGCATTGTGCCCACAGTGTGGGGCACAAACAGTGAGTGCAGCATTGCCGCAAAAAGCACATGGCGAGACCCCAGTTTTGTGTGTAATAATGATTTACCACAGTCCAATCATGACTTCTGCACAAAGGCTGCATGGCCAAGACCGAGCCAGTTTTGGAGCATTGTGCCCACAATGTGGGGCACAAACAGTGAGTGCAACATTGCCGCAAGAGATACACGGTGAAACCCCAGTTTTGTGTGTAATAATGATTTACCACAGTCCAGTCATGACTTCTGCACAAAGGGTGCATGGCCAAGGCCGAGCCAGTTTTGGGGCACAGTGGCCACAATGTGGAGCACAAACAGTGAGTGCACCATTGCCGCAAAAAACACATGGTGAAACCTCAGTTTTGTGTGTAATAATGATTTACCACAGTCCAACCATGACTTCTGCACAAAGGCTGCATGGCCAAGACCGAGCCAGTTTTGGGGCACAGTGGCCACAATGTGGGGCACAAATTGTGAGTGCAGCATTGCCGCAAAAAACAAATGCCGACACCCCTGTTTTGTGTGTAATAATGATTTACCACAGTCCAATCATGACTTCTGCACAAAGGCTGCATGGCCAAGACCGAGCCAGTTTTGGAGCATTGTGCCCACAATGTGGGGCACAAACTGTGAGTGCAGCATTGCCGCAAAAAACACATGGTTAGACCCCAGTTTTGTGTGTAATAATGATTTACCACAGTCCAACCATGACTTCTGCACAAAGGCTGCATGGCCAAGACCGAGCCAGTTTTGGAGCATTGTGCCCACAATGTGGGGCACAAACAGTGAGTGCAGCATTGCCGCAAAAAACACATGGTGAGACCCCTGTTTTGTGTGCAAAAATCATTTACCACAGTCCAACCATGACTTCTGCACAAAGGCTGCATGGCCAAGACCGAGCCAGTTTTGGAACATTGTGCCCACAATGTGGGGCACAAACAGTGAGTGCAGCATTGCCGCAAAAAACACATGGTGAGACCCCAGGTTTGTGTGTAATAATGATTTACCACAGTCCAATCATGACTTCTGCACAAAGGCTGCATGGCCAAGACCGAGCCAGTTTTGGAGCATTGTGCCCACAATGTGGGGCACAAACAGTGAGTGCAGCATTGCCGCAAGAGATACACGGTGAAACCCCAGTTTTGTGTGTAATAATGATTTACCACAGTCCAATCATGACTTCTGCACAAAGGGTGCATGGCCAAGACCGAGCCAGTTTTGGGGCACAGTGGCCACAATGTGGGGCACAAACTGTGAGTGCAGCATTGCCGCATAAAAAAAATGGTGAGACCCCAGTTTTCTGTGGAATAATGATTTACCACAGTCCAATCATGACTTCTGCACAAAGGGTGCATGGCCAAGACCGAGCCAGTTTTGGGGCACAGTGGCCACAATGTGGGGCACAAACAGTGAGTGCAGCATTGCCGCAAAAAACACATGGTGAATCCCCAGTTTTGTGTGTAATAATGATTTACCACAGTCCAACCATGACTTCTGCACAAAGGCTGCATGGCCAAGACCGAGCCAGTTTTCGGGCACAGTGGCCACAATGTGGGGCACAAACAGTGAGTGCAGCATTGCCAGGAAAAAAACATGGTGAGACCCCTGTTTTGTGTGCAATGATGATTTACCACAGTCCAACCATGACTTCTGCAGAAGGGCTGCATGGCCAAGACCGAGCCAGTTTTGGAGCATTGTGCCCACAGTGTGGGGCACAAACAGTGAGTGCAGCATTGCCGCAAAAAGCACATGGTGAGACCCCAGTTTTGTGTGTAATAATGATTTACCACAGTCCAATCATGACTTCTGCACAAAGGCTGCATGGCCAAGACCGAGCCAGTTTTCGAGCATTGTGCCCACAATGTGGGGCACAAACAGTGAGTGCAACATTGCCGCAAGAGATACACGGTGAAACCCCAGTTTTGTGTGTAATAATGATTTACCACAGTCCAGTCATGACTTCTGCACAAAGGGTGCACGGCCAAGGCCGAGCCAGTTTTGGGGCACAGTGGCCACAATGTGGAGCACAAACAGTGAGTGCACCATTGCCGCAAAAAACACATGGTGAAACCCCAGTTTTGTGTGTAATAATGATTTACCACAGTCCAACCATGACTTCTGCACAAAGGCTGCATGGCCAAGACCGAGCCAGTTTTGGGGCACAGTGGCCACAATGTGGGGCACAAATTGTGAGTGCAGCATTGCTGCAAAAAACACATGCCGACACCCCTGTTTTGTGTGTAATAATGATTTACCACAGTCCAATCATGACTTCTGCACAAAGGCTGCATGGCCAAGACCGAGCCAGTTTTGGAGCATTGTGCCCACAATGTGGGGCACAAACTGTGAGTGCAGCATTGCCGCAAAAAACACATGGTTAGACCCCAGTTTTGTGTGTAATAATGATTTACCACAGTCCAACCATGACTTCTGCACAAAGGCTGCATGGCCAAGACCGAGCCAGTTTTGGAGCATTGTGCCCACAATGTGGGGCACAAACAGTGAGTGCAGCATTGCCGCAAAAAACACATGGTGAGACCCCTGTTTTGTGTGCAAAAATCATTTACCACAGTCCAACCATGACTTCTGCACAAAGGCTGCATGGCCAAGACCGAGCCAGTTTTGGAACATTGTGCCCACAATGTGGGGCACAAACAGTGAGTGCAGCATTGCCGCCAAAAACACATGGTGAGACCCCAGGTTTGTGTGTAATAATGATTTACCACAGTCCAACCATGACTTCCGCACAAAGGCTGCATGGCCAAGACCGAGCCAGTTTTGGAGCATTGTGCCCACAATGTGGGGCACAAACAGTGAGTGCAGCATTGCCGCAAGAAATACACGGTGAAACCCCAGTTTTGTGTGTAATAATGATTTACCACAGTCCAATCATGACTTCTGCACAAAGGGTGCATGGCCAAGACCGAGCCAGTTTTGAAGCACAGTGGCCACAATGTGGGGCACAAACTGTGAGTGCAGCATTGCCGCATAAAAAAAATGGTGAGACCCCAGTTTTCTGTGGAATAATGATTTACCACAGTCCAACCATGACTTCTGCACAAAGGCTGCATGGCCAAGACCGAGCCAGTTTTGGGGCACAGTGGCCACAATGTGGGGCACAAACAGTGAGTGCAGCATTGCCGCTAAAACCACATGGTGCGACCCCTGTTTTGTGTGCAATAATGATTTACCACAGTCCAATCATGACTTCTGCACAAAGGCTGCATGGCCAAGACCGAGCCAGTTGTGGGGCACAGTGGCCACAATGTGGGGCACAAACAGTGAGTGCAGCATTGCCGCAAAAAACACATGGTGAGACCCCAGTTTTGTGTGCAATAATGATTTACCACAGTCCAATCATGACTTCTGCACAAAGGCTGCATGGCCAAGACAGAGCCAGTTTTGGGGCACAGTGGCCACAATGTGGGGCACAAACAGTGAGTGCAGCATTGCCGCAAAAACCACATGGTGAGACCCCAGTTTTCTGTGGAATGATGATTTACCACAGTCCAATCATGACTTCTGCACAAAGGTTGCATGGCCAAGACCGAGCCAGTTTTGGGGCACAGTGACCACAATGTGGGGCACAAACAGTGAGTGCAGCCATGCAACAAAAAACACATGGTGCGACCCCAGTTTTGTGTGTAATAATGATTTACCACAGTCCAACCATGACTTCTGCACAAAGGCTGCATGGCCAAGACCGAGCCAGTTTTGGAGCATTGTGGCCACAATGTGGGGCACAAACTGTGAGTGCAGCATTGCCGCAAAAAACACATGGTTAGACCCCAGTTTTGTGTGCAATAATGATTTACCACAGTCCAACCATGACTTCTGCACAAAGGCTGCATGGCCAAGACCGAGCCAGTTTTGGAGCATTGTGACCACAATGAGGGGCACAAACTGTGAGTGCAGCATTGCCGCAAAAAATACATGGTTAGACCCCAGTTTTGTGTGTAATAATGATTTACCACAGTCCAATCATGACTTCTGCACAAAGGATGCATGGCCAAGACCGAGCCAGTTTTGGGGCACAGTGGCCACAATGTGGGGCACAAACAGTGAGTGCAGCATTGCCGCAAAAAACACATGGTGAGACCCCTGTTTTGTGTGCAATAATGATTTACCACAGTCCAACCATGACTTCTGCACAAAGGCTGCATGGCCAAGACCGAGCCAGTTTTGGAGCATTGTGGCCACAATGTGGGGCACAAACTGTGAGTGCAGCATTGCCGCAAAAAACACATGGTGAGACCCCAGTTTTGTGTGTAATAATGATTTACCACAGTCGAATTATGACTTCTGCACAAAGGCTGCATGGCCAAGACCGAGCCAGTTTTGGGGCACAGTGGCCACAATGTGGGGCACAAACTGTGAGTGCAGCATTGCCGCAAAAAACACATGGTGTGACCCCAGTTTTGTGTGCAATAATGATTTACCACAGTCCAATCATGACTTCTGCACAAAGGCTGCATGGCCAAGACCGAGCCAGTTTTGGGGCACAATGGCCACAATGTGGGGCACAAACAGTGAGTGCAGCATTGCCGCAAAAGACACATGGTGAGACCCCTGTTTTGTGTGCAATAATGATTTACCACAGTCCAACCATGACTTCTGCACAAAGGCTGCATGGCCAAGACCGAGCCAGTTTTGGGGCACAGTGGCCACAATGTGGGGCACAAACTGTGAGTGCAGCATTGCCGCAAAAAACACATGGTGTGACCCCAGTTTTGTGTGCAATAATGATTTACCACAGTCCAACCATGACTTCTGCACAAAGGCTGCATTGCCAAGACCGAGCCAGTTTTGGGGCACAGTGGCCAAAATGTGGGGCACAAACTGTGAGTGCAGCATTGCCGCAAAAAACACATGGTGAGACCCCAGTTTTGTGTGTAATAATGATTTACCACAGTCCAATCATGACTTCTGCACAAAGGCTGCATGGCCAAGACCGAGCCAGTTTTGGAGCATTGTGACCACAACGTGGGGCACAAACAGTGAGTGCAGCAATGCCGCAAAAAACACATGGTGAGACCCCAGTTTTGTGTGCAATAATGATTTACCACAGTCCAATCATGACTTCTGCACAAAGGCTGCATGGCCAACACCGAGCCAGTTTTGGGGCACAGTGGCCACAATGTGGGGCACAAACTGTGAGTGCAGCATTGCCGGGAAAAACACACGGTGAGACCCCAGTTGTGTGTGCAATAATGATTTACCACAGTCCAACCATGACTTCTGCACAAAGGCTGCATGGCCAAGACCGAGCCAGTTTTGGGCCACAGTGGCCACAATGTGGGGCACAAACAGTGAGTGCAGCATTGCCGCAAAAGAAACATGGTGAGACCCCAGTTGTGTGCAATAATGATTTACCACAGTCCAACCATGACTTCTGCACAAAGGCTGCATGGCCAAGACCGAGCCAGTTTTGGGGCACAGTGGCCACAATGTGGGGCACAAACAGTGAGTGCAGCATTGCCGCAAAAAACACATGGTGAGACCCCAGTTTTGTGTGCAATAATGATTTACCACAGTCCAACCATGACTTCTGCACAAAGGCTGCATGGCCAAGACCGAGCCAGTTTTGGGGCACAGTGGCCACAATGTGGGGCACAAACAGTGAGTGCAGCATTGCCGCAAAAAACACATGGTGTGACCCCAGTTTTGTGTGCAATAATGATTTACCACAGTCCAACCATGACTTCTGCACAAAGGCTGCATTGCCAAGACCGAGCCAGTTTTGGGGCACAGTGGCCACAATGTGGGGCACAAACAGTGAGTGCAGCATTGCCGCAAAAAAAACATGGTGAGACCCCAGTTTTGTGTGTAATAAGGATTTACCACAGTCCAATCATGACTTCTGCACAAAGGCTGCATGGCCAAGACCGAGCCAGTTTTGGAGCATTGTGACCACAATGTGGGGCACAAACTGTGAGTGCAGCAATGCCGCAAAAAACACATGCTGAGACCCCAGTTTTGTGTGCAATAATGATTTACCACAGTCCAATCATGACTTCTGCACAAAGGCTGCATGGCCAAGACCGAGCCAGTATTGGGGCACAGTGGCCACAATGTGGGGCACAAACTGTGAGTGCAGCATTGCCGGGAAAAACACATGGTGAGACCCCAGTTTTGTGTGCAATAATGATTTACCACAGTCCAATCATGACTTCTGCACAAAGGCTGCATTACCAAGACCGAGCCAGTTTTGGGGCACAGTGGCCACAATGGGGGGCACAAACAGTGAGTGCAGCATTGCCGCAAAAAACACATGGTGAGACCCCTGTTTTGTGTGCAATAATGATTTACCACAGTCCAACCATGATTTCTGCACAAAGGCTGCATGGCCAAGACCGAGCCAGTTTTGGAGCATTGTGACCACAATGTGGGGCACAAACTGTGAGTGCAGCATTGCCGCAAAAAAAACATGTTGAGACCCCAGTTTTGTGTGTAATAATGATTTACCACAGTCCAATCATGACTTCTGCACGAAGGCTGCATGGCCAAGACCGACCCAGTTTTGGAGCATTGTGACCACAATGTGGGGCACAAACTGTGAGTGCAGCATTGCCGCAAAAAAAACATGTTGAGACCCCAGTTTTGTGTGTAATAATGATTTACCACAGTCCAATCATGACTTCTGCACGAAGGCTGCATGGCCAAGACCGACCCAGTTTTGGAGCATTGTGACCACAATGTGGGGCACAAACTGTGAGTGCAGCATTGCCGCAAAAAACACATGTTGAGACCCCAGTTGTGTGTGCAATAATGATTTACCACAGTCCAACCATGACTTCTGCACAAAGGCTGCATGGCCAAGACCGAGCCAGTTTTGGAGCATTGTGACCACAATGTGGGGCACAAACTGTGAGTGCAGCATTGCCGCAAAAAACACATGGTGAGACCCCAGTTTTGTGTGCAATAATGATTTACCACAGTCCAACTATGACTTCTGCACAAAGGCTGCATGGCCAAGACCGAGCCAGTTTTGGAGCATTGTGCCCATAATGTGGGGCACAAACTGTGAGTGCAGCATTGCCGCAAAAAACACATGGTGAGACCCCTGTTTTGTGTGCAATAATGATTTACCACAGTCCAATCATGACTTCTGCACAGAAGGCTGCATGGCCAAGACCGAGCCAGTTTTGGGGCACAGTGGCCACAATGTGGGGCACAAACAGTGAGTGCAGCATTGCCGCAAAAACGACATGGTGAGACCCCAGTTTTGTGTGCAATAATGATTTACCACAGTCCAACCATGACTTCTGCACAAAGGCTGCATGGCCAAGACCGAGCCAGTTTTGGGGCACAGTGGCCACAATGTGGGGCACAAACAGTGAGTGCAGCATTGCCGCAAAAGACACATGGTGAGACCCCAGTTGTGTGTGCAATAATGATTTACCACAGTCCAACCATGACTTCTGCACAAAGGCTGCATGGCCAAGACCGAGCCAGTTTTGGGGCACAGTGGCCACAATGTGGGGCACAAACAGTGAGTGCAGCATTGCCGCAAAAAACACATGCTGAGACCCCAGTTTTGTGTGCAATAATGATTTACCACAGTCCAACCATGATTTCTGCACAAAGGCTGCATGGGCAAGACCGAGCCAGTTTTGGAGCATTGTGACCACAATGTGGGGCACAAACTGTGAGTGCAGCATTGCCGCAAAAAACACATGGTGAGAACCCAGTTTTGTGTGCAATAATGATTTACCACAGTCCAACCATGACTTCTGCACAAAGGCTGCATGGCCAAGACCGAGCCAGTTTTGGGGCACAGTGGCCACAATGTGGGGCACAAACTGTGAGTGCAGCATTGCCGCAAAAAAACACATGGTGAGACCCCAGTTTTGTGTGTAATAATGATTTACCACAGTCCAACCATGACTTCTGCACAAAGGCTGCATGGCCAAGACCGAGCCAGTTTTGGGGCACAGTGGCCACAATGTGGGGCACAAACAGTGAGTGCAGCATTGCCGCAAAAAACACATGGTGAGACCCCAGTTTTGTGTGCAATAATGATTTACCACAGTCGAACCATGATTTCTGCACAAAGGCTGCATGGCCAAGACCGAGCCAGTTTTGAAGCATTGTGACCACGATGAGGGGCACAAACTGTGAGTGCAGCATTGCCGCAAAAAACACATGGTTAGACCCCAGTTGTGTGTGCAATAATGATTTACCACAGTCCAATCATGACCTCTGCACAAAGGCTGCATGGCCAAGACCGAGCCAGTTTTGGGGCACAGTGGCCACAATGTGGGGCACAAGCAGTGAGTGCAGCATTGCCGCAAAAAATACATGGTGAGACCCCAGTTTTGTGTGTAATAATGATTTACCACAGTCCAACCATGACTTCTGCACAAAGGCTGCATGGCCAAGACCGAGCCAGTTTTGGAGCATTGTGACCACAATATGGGGCACAAACTGTGAGTGCAGCATTGCCGCAAAAAACACATGGTGTGACCCCAGTTTTGTGTGCAATAATGATTTACCACAGTCCAATCATGACTTCTGCACAGAAGGCTGCATGGCCAAGACCGAGCCAGTTTTGGGGCACAGTGGCCACAATGTGGGGCACAAACAGTGAGTGCAGCATTGCCGCAAAAACGACATGGTGAGACCCCAGTTTTGTGTGCAATAATGATTTACCACAGTCCAACCATGACTTCTGCACAAAGGCTGCATGGCCAAGACCGAGCCAGTTTTGGGGCACAGTGGCCACAATGTGGGGCACAAACAGTGAGTGCAGCATTGCCGCAAAAACGACATGGTGAGACCCCAGTTTTGTGTGCAATAATGATTTACCACAGTCCAATCATGACTTCTGCACAGAAGGCTGCATGGCCAAGACCGAGCCAGTTTTGGGGCACAGTGACCACAATGTGGGGCACAAGCAGTGAGTGCAGCATTGCCGCAAAAAACACATGGTGAGACCCCAGTTTTGTGTGCAATAATGATTTACCACAGTCCAACCATGACTTTTGCACAAAGGCTGCATGGCCAAGACCGAGCCAGTTTTGGGGCATTGTGACCACAATGTGGGGCACAAACTGTGAGTGCAGCATTGCCGCAAAAAACACATGCTGAGACCCGAGTTTTGTGTGTAATAATGATTTACCACAGTCCAACCATGACTTCTGCACAAAGGCTGCATGGCCAAGACCGAGCCAGTTTTGGAGCATTGTGACCACAATGTGGGGCACAAACTGTGAGTGCAGCATTGCCGCAAAAAACATATGGTGAGGCCCCAGTTTTGTGTGTAATAATGATTTACCACAGTCAAATCATGACTTCTGCACAAAGGCTGCATGGCCAAGACCGAGCCAGTTTTGGAGCATTGTGACCACAATGTGGGGCACAAACTGTGAGTGCAGCATTGCCGCAAAAAACACATGGTGACACCCCTGTTTTGTGTGTAATAATGATTTACCACAGTCCAACCATGACTTCTGCACAAAAACTGCATGGCCAGGACCGAGCCAGTTTTGGAGCATTGTGACCACAATGTGGGGCACAAACTGTGAGTGCAGCATTGCCGCAAAAAACATATGGTGAGGCCCGAGTTTTGTGTGTAATAATGATTTACCACAGTCCAACCATGACTTCTGCACAAAGGCTGCATGGCCAAGACCGAGCCAGTTTTGGAGCATTGTGGCCACAATGTGGGGCACAAACAGTGAGTGCAGCATTGCCGCAAAAAACACATGTTGAGACCCCAGTTTTGTGTGCAATAATGATTTACCAAAGTCTAACCATGACTTCTGCACAAAGGCTGCATGGCCAAGACCGAGCCAGTTTTGGGGCACAGTGGCCACAATGTGGGGCACAAACAGTGAGTGCAGCATTGCCGCAAAAAACACATGGTGAGACCCCTGTTGTGTGTGCAATAATGATTTACCACAGTCCAACCATGACTTCTGCACAAAGGCTGCATGGCCAAGACCGAGCCAGTTTTGGAGCATTGTGACCACAATGTGGGGCACAAACTGTGAGTGCAGCATTGCCGCAAAAAACATATGGTGAGGCCCCAGTTTTGTGTGTAATAATGATTTACCACAGTCCAACCATGACTTCTGCACAAAGGCTGCATGGCCAAGACCGAGCCAGTTTTGGAGCATTGTGGCCACAATGTGGGGCACAAACAGTGAGTGCAGCATTGCCGCAAAAAACACATGCTGAGACCCCTGTTTTGTGTGTAATAATGATTTACCACAGTCCAACCATGACTTCTGCACAAAGGCTGCATGGCCAAGACCGAGCCAGTTTTGGGGCACAGTGGCCACAATGTGGGGCACAAACAGTGAGTGCAGCATTGCCGCAAAAAACACATGGTGAGACCCGAGTTTTGTGTGTAATAATGATTTACCACAGTCCAACTATGACTTCTGCACAAAGGCTGCATGGCCAAGACCGAGCCAGTTTTGGAGCATTGTGGCCACAATGTGGGGCACAAACAGTGAGTGCAGCATTGCCGCGAAAAACACATGCTGAGACCCGAGTTTTGTGTGCAAAAATGATTTACCACAGTCCAACCATGACTTCTGTACAAAGGCTGCATGGCCAAGACCGAGCCAGTTTTGGGGCACAGTGGCCACAATGTGGGGCACAAACTGTGAGTGCAGCATTGCCGCAAAAAACACATGGTGAGACCACAGTTTTGTGTGTAATAATGATTTACCACAGTCCAATCATGACTTCTGCACAAAGGCTGCATGGCCAAGACCGAGCCAGTTTTGGGGCACAGTGACCACAATGTGGGGCACAAACTGTGAGTGCAGCATTGCCGCAAAAAACGCATGGTGAGACCCCAGTTTTGTGTGCAATAATGATTTACCACAGTCCAACCATGACTTCTGCACAAAGGCTGCATGGCCAAGACCGAGCCAGTTTTGGAGCATTGTGACCACAATGTGGGGCACAAACAGTGAGTGCAGCATTGCCGCAAAAAACACATGGTGAGACCCCAGTTTTGTGTGTAATAATGATTTACCACAGTCGAATCATGACTTCTGCACAAAGGCTGCATGGCCAAGACCGAGCCAGGTTTGGGGCACAGTGGCCACAATGTGGGGCACAAACAGTGAGTGCAGCATTGCCGCAAAAAACACATGGTTAGACCCCAGTTTTGTGTGCAATAATGATTTACCACAGTCCAATCATGACTTCTGCACAAAGGCTGCATGGCCAAGACCGAGCCAGTTTTGGGGCACAGTGGCCACAATGTGGGGCACAAACAGTTAGTGCAGCATTGCCAGGAAAAACACATGGTGAGACCCCAGTTGTGTGTGCAATAATGATTTACCACAGTCCAACTATGACTTCTGCACAAAGGCTGCATGGCCAAGACCGAGCCGGTTTTGTGGCACAGTGACCACAATGTGGGGCACAAACAGTGAGTGCAGCATTGCCGCAAAAAACACATGGTTAGACCCCTGTTTTGTGTGCAATAATGATTTACCACAGTCCAACCATGACTTTCTGCACAAAGGCTGCATGGCCAAGACCGAGCCAGTTCTGGAGCATTGTGACCACAATGAGGGGCACAAACAGTGAGTGCAGCATTGCCGCAAAAAACACATGGTGAGACCCCAGTTGTGTGTGCAATAATGATTTACCACAGTCCAACCATGACTTCTGCACAAAGGCTGCATGGCCAAGACCGAGCCAGTTTTGGGGCACAGTGGCCACAATGTGGGGCACAAACAGTGAGTGCAGCATTGCCGCAAAAAACACATGGTGAGACCCCAGTTTTGTGTGCAATAATGATTTACCACAGTCCAACCATGATTTCTGCACAAAGGCTGCATGGCCAAGACCGCGCCAGTTTTGGAGCATTGTGACCACAATGTGGGGCACAAACTGTGAGTGCAGCATTGCCGCAAAAAACACACTGTGAGACCCCAGTTTTGTGTGCAATAATGATTTACCACAGTCCAACCATGACTTCTGCACAAAGGCTGCATGGCCAAGACCGAGCCAGTTCTGGAGCATTGTGACCACAATGAGGGGCACAAACAGTGAGTGCAGCATTGCCGCAAAAAACACATGGTGAGACCCCAGTTGTGTGTGCAATAATGATTTACCACAGTCCAACCATGACTTCTGCACAAAGGCTGCATGGCCAAGACCGAGCCAGTTTTGGGGCACAGTGGCCACAATGTGGGGCACAAACAGTGAGTGCAGCATTGCCGCAAAAAACACATGGTGAGACCCCAGTTTTGTGTGCAATAATGATTTACCACAGTCCAACCATGATTTCTGCACAAAGGCTGCATGGCCAAGACCGAGCCAGTTTTGGAGCATTGTGACCACAATGTGGGGCACAAACAGTGAGTGCAGCATTGCCGCAAAAAACACATGGTGAGACCCCAGTTTTGTGTGTAATAATGATTTACCACAGTCCAATCATGACTTCTGCACAAAGGCTGCATGGCCAAGACCGAGCCAGTTTTGGAGCATTGTGACCACAATGTGGGGCACAAACTGTGAGTGCAGCAATGCCGCAAAAAACACATGGTGAGACCCCAGTTTTGTGTGCAATAATGATTTACCACGGTCCAATCATGACTTCTGCACAAAGGCTGCATGGCCAAGACCGAGCCAGTTTTGGGGCACAGTGGCCACAATGTGGGGCACAAACTGTGAGTGCAGCAATGCCGTAAAAAACACATGGTGAGACCCCAGTTTTGTGTGCAATAATGATTTACCACAGTCCAACCATGACTTCTGCACAAAGGCTGCATGGCCAAGACCGAGCCAGCTTTGGAGCATTGTGACCACAATGTGGGGCACAAACTGTGAGTGCAGCATTGCCGCAAAAAACATATGGTGAGGCCCCAGTTTTGTGTGTAATAATGATTTACCACAGTCCAACCATGACTTCTGCACAAAGGCTGCATGGCCAAGACCGAGCCAGTTTTGGAGCATTGTGGCCACAATGTGGGGCACAAACTGTGAGTGCAGCATTGCCGCAAAAAACACATGCTGAGACCCCTGTTTTGTGTGTAATAATGATTTACCACAGTCCAACCATGACTTCTGCACAAAGGCTGCATGGCCAAGACCGAGCCAGTTTTAGAGCATTGTGGCCACAATGTGGGGCACAAACTGTGAGTGCAGCATTGCCGCAAAAAACATATGGTGAGGCCCCAGTTTTGTGTGTAATAATGATCTACCACAGTCCAATCATGACTTCTGCACGAAGGCTGCATGGCCAAGACCGAGCCAGTTTTGGAGCATTGTGGCCACAATGTGGGGCACAAACTGTGAGTGCAGCATTGCCGCAAAAAACACATGCTGAGACCCCTGTTTTGTGTGTAATAATGATTTACCACAGTCCAACCATGACTTCTGCACAAAGGCTGCATGGCCAAGACCGAGCCAGTTTTAGAGCATTGTGACCACAATGTGGGGCACAAACTGTGAGTGCAGCATTGCCGCAAAAAACATATGGTGAGGCCCCAGTTTTGTGTGTAATAATGATCTACCACAGTCCAATCATGACTTCTGCACAAAGGCTGCATGGCCAAGACCGAGCCAGTTGTGGGGCACAGTGGCCACAATGTGGGGCACAAACAGTGAGTGCAGCATTGCCGCAAAAAACACATGGTGAGACCCCAGTTTTGTGTGTAATAATGATTTACCACAGTCCAATCATGACTTCTGCACAAAGGCTGCATGGCCAAGACCGAGCCAGTTTTGGAGCATTGTGACCACAATGTGGGGCACAAACTGTGAGTGCAGCAATGCCGCAAAAAACACATGCTGAGACCCCAGTTTTGTGTGCATTAATGATTTACCACAGTCCAACCATGACTTCTGCACAAAGGCTGCATGGCCAAGACCGAGCCAGCCTTGGAGCATTGTGACCACAATGTGGGGCACAAACTGTGAGTGCAGCATTGCCGCAAGAAACATATGGTGAGGCCCCAGGTTTGTGTGTAATAATGATTTACCACAGTCCAACCATGACTTCTGCACAAAGGCTGCATGGCCAAGACCGAGCCAGTTTTGGAGCATTGTGGCCACAATGTGGGGCACAAACTGTGAGTGCAGCATTGCCGCAAAAAACACATGGTGAGACCCCAGTTTTGTGTGCAATAATGATTTACCACAGTCCAACCATGACTTCTGCACAAAGGCTGCATGGCCAAGACCGAGCCAGTTTTGGAGCATTGTGACCACAATGTGGGGCACAAACTGTGAGTGCAGCAATGCCGCAAAAAACACATGCTGAGACCCCAGTTTTGTGTGCATTAATGATTTACCACAGTCCAACCATGACTTCTGCACAAAGGCTGCATGGCCAAGACCGAGCCAGCCTTGGAGCATTGTGACCACAATGTGGGGCACAAACTGTGAGTGCAGCATTGCCGCAAGAAACATATGGTGAGGCCCCAGGTTTGTGTGTAATAATGATTTACCACAGTCCAACCATGACTTCTGCACAAAGGCTGCATGGCCAAGACCGAGCCAGTTTTGGAGCATTGTGGCCACAATGTGGGGCACAAACTGTGAGTGCAGCATTGCCGCAAAAAACACATGGTGAGACCCCAGTTTTGTGTGCAATAATGATTTACCACAGTCCAACCATGACTTCTGCACAAAGGCTGCATGGCCAAGACCGAGCCAGTTTTGGGGCACAGTGGCCACAATGTGGGGCACAAACTGTGAGTGCAGCATTGCCGCAAAAAACACATGGTGAGACCCCTGTTTTGTGTGTAATAATGATTTACCACAGTCCAACCATGACTTCTGCACAAAGGCTGCATGGCCAAGACCGAGCCAGTTTTGGAGCATTGTGACCACAATGTGGGGCACAAACTGTGAGTGCAGCATTGCCGCAAAAAACATATGGTGAGGCCCCAGTTTTGTGTGTAATAATGATTTACCACAGTCCAACCATGACTTCTGCACAAAGGCTGCATGGCCAAGACCGAGCCAGTTTTGGAGCATTGTGGCCACAATGTGGGGCACAAACTGTGAGTGCAGCATTGCCGCAAAAAACACATGCTGAGACCCCTGTTTTGTGTGTAATAATGATTTACCACAGTCCAATCATGACTTCTGCACAAAGGCTGCATGGGCAAGACCGAGCCAGTTTTAGAGCATTGTGACCACAATGTGGGGCACAAACTGTGAGTGCAGCATTGCCGCAAAAAACATATGGTGAGGCCCCAGTTTTGTGTGTAATAATGATTTACCACAGTCCAATCATGACTTCTGCACAAAGGCTGCATGGCCAAGACCGCGCCAGTTGTGGGGCACAGTGGCCACAATGTGGGGCACAAACAGTGAGTGCAGCATTGCCGCAAAAAACACATGGTGAGGCCCCAGTTTTGTGTGCAATAATGATTTACCACAGTCCAATCATGACTTCTGCACAAAGGCTGCATGGCCAAGACCGAGCAAGTTTTGGAGCATTGTGACCACAATGTGGGGCACAAACTGTGAGTGCAGCATTGCCAGGAAACCCACATGGTGAGACCCCAGTTTTGTGTGTAATAATGATTTACCACAGTCCAACCATGACTTCTGCCCAAAGGCTGCATGGCCAAGACCGAGCCAGTTTTGGAGCATTGTGGCCACAATGTGGGGCACAAACTGTGAGTGCAGCATTGCCGCAAAAAACACATGCTGAGACCCCTGTTTTGTGTGTAATAATGATTTACCACAGTCCAACCATGACTTCTGCACAAAGGCTGCATGGCCAAGACCGAGCCAGTTTTAGAGCATTGTGGCCACAATGTGGGGCACAAACTGTGAGTGCAGCATTGCCGCAAAAAACATATGGTGAGGCCCCAGTTTTGTGTGCAATAATGATTTACCACAGTCCAATCATGACTTCTGCACAAAGGCTGCATGGCCAAGACCGCGCCAGTTGTGGGGCACAGTGGCCACAATGTGGGGCACAAACAGTGAGTGCAGCATTGCCGCAAAAAACACATGGTTAGACTCCTGTTTTGTGTGTAATAATGATTTGCCACAGTCCAACCATGACTTCTGCACAAAGGCTGCATGGCCATGACCGAGCCAGCTTTGGGGCATTGTGACCACAATGTGGGGCACAAACAGTGAGTGCAGCATTGCCGCAAAAAACATATGGTGAGGCCCCAGTTTTGTGTGTAATAATGATCTACCACAGTCCAATCATGACTTCTGCACAAAAACTGCATGGCCAAGACCGCGCCAGTTGTGGGGCACAGTGGCCACAATGTGGGGCACAAACTGTGAGTGCAGCATTGCCGCAAAAAACACATGGTGAGACCCCAGTTTTGTGTGTAATAATGATTTACCACAGTCCAACCATGACTTCTGCACAAAGGCTGCATGGCCATGACCGAGCCAGTTTTGGGGCACAGTGGCCACAATGAGGGGCACAAACAGTGAGTGCAGCATTGCCGCAAAAAACATATGGTGAGGCCCCAGTTTTGTGTGTAATAATGATTTACCACAGTCCGTTCATGACTTCTGCACAAAGGCTGCATGGCCAAGACCGCGCCAGTTGTGGGGCACAGTGGCCACAATGTGGGGCACAAACTGTGAGTGCAGCATTGCCGCAAAAAACACATGGTGAGGCCCCAGTTTTGTGTGTAATAATGATTTACCACAATCCAATCATGACTTCTGCACAAAGGCTGCATGGCCAAGACCGAGCCAGTTTTGGGGCACAGTGGCCACAATGTGGGGCACAAACAGTGAGTGCAGCATTGCCGCAAAAAACACATGTTGAGACCCCAGTTTTGTGTGCAATAATGATTTACCACAGTCCAATCATGACTTCTGCACAAAAACTGCATGGCCAAGACCGAGCAAGTTTTGGAGCATTGTGACCACAATGTGGGGCACAAACTGTGAGTGCAGCATTGCCAGGAAACCCACATGGTGAGACCCCAGTTTTGTGTGTAATAATGATTTACCACAGTCCAACCATGACTTCTGCACAAAGGCTGCATGGCCAAGACCGAGCCAGTTTTGGAGCATTGTGGCCACAATGTGGGGCACAAACTGTGAGTGCAGCATTGCCGCAAAAAACACATGCTGAGACCCCTGTTTTGTGTGTAATAATGATTTACCACAGTCCAACCATGACTTCTGCACAAAGGCTGCATGGCCAAGACCGAGCCAGTTTTAGAGCATTGTGGCCACAATGTGGGGCACAAACTGTGAGTGCAGCATTGCCGCAAAAAACATATGGTGAGGCCCCAGTTTTGTGTGCAATAATGATTTACCACAGTCCAATCATGACTTCTGCACAAAGGCTGCATGGCCAAGACCGCGCCAGTTGTGGGGCACAGTGGCCACAATGTGGGGCACAAACAGTGAGTGCAGCATTGCCGCAAAAAACACATGGTTAGACTCCTGTTTTGTGTGTAATAATGATTTACCACAGTCCAACCATGACTTCTGCACAAAGGCTGCATGGCCATGACCGAGCCAGCTTTGGGGCATTGTGACCACAATGTGGGGCACAAACAGTGAGTGCAGCATTGCCGCAAAAAACATATGGTGAGGCCCCAGTTTTGTGTGTAATAATGATCTACCACAGTCCAATCATGACTTCTGCACAAAAACTGCATGGCCAAGACCGCGCCAGTTGTGGGGCACAGTGGCCACAATGTGGGGCACAAACTGTGAGTGCAGCATTGCCGCAAAAAACACATGGTGAGACCCCAGTTTTGTGTGTAATAATGATTTACCACAGTCCAACCATGACTTCTGCACAAAGGCTGCATGGCCATGACCGAGCCAGTTTTGGGGCACAGTGGCCACAATGTGGGGCACAAACAGTGAGTGCAGCATTGCCGCAAAAAACATATGGTGAGGCCCCAGTTTTGTGTGTAATAATGATTTACCACAGTCCGTTCATGACTTCTGCACAAAGGCTGCATGGCCAAGACCGCGCCAGTTGTGGGGCACAGTGGCCACAATGTGGGGCACAAACTGTGAGTGCAGCATTGCCGCAAAAAACACATGGTGAGGCCCCAGTTTTGTGTGTAATAATGATTTACCACAATCCAATCATGACTTCTGCACAAAGGCTGCATGGCCAAGACCGAGCCAGTTTTGGGGCACAGTGGCCACAATGTGGGGCACAAACAGTGAGTGCAGCATTGCCGCAAAAAACACATGGTGAGACCCCTGTTTTGTGTGTAATAATGATTTACCACAGTCCAACCATGACTTCTGCACAAAGGCTGCATGGCCAAGACCGAGCCAGTTTTAGAGCATTGTGGCCACAATGTGGGGCACAAACTGTGAGTGCAGCATTGCCGCAAAAAACATATGGTGAGGCCCCAGTTTTGTGTGTAATAATGATTTACCACAGTCCGTTCATGACTTCTGCACAAAGGCTGCATGGCCAAGACCGCGCCAGTTGTGGGGCACAGTGGCCACAATGTGGGGCACAAACAGTGAGTGCAGCATTGCCGCAAAAAACACATGGTGAGGCCCCAGTTTTGTGTGTAATAATGATTTACCACAGTCCAACCATGACTTCTGCACAAAGGCTGCATGGCCATGACCGAGCCAGTTTTGGGGCACAGTGGCCACAATGAGGGGCACAAACAGTGAGTGCAGCATTGCCGCAAAAAACATATGGTGAGGCCCCAGTTTTGTGTGTAATAATGATTTACCACAGTCCGTTCATGACTTCTGCACAAAGGCTGCATGGCCAAGACCGCGCCAGTTGTGGGGCACAGTGGCCACAATGTGGGGCACAAACTGTGAGTGCAGCATTGCCGCAAAAAACACATGGTGAGGCCCCAGTTTTGTGTGTAATAATGATTTACCACAATCCAATCATGACTTCTGCACAAAGGCTGCATGGCCAAGACCGAGCCAGTTTTGGGGCACAGTGGCCACAATGTGGGGCACAAACAGTGAGTGCAGCATTGCCGCAAAAAACACATGTTGAGACCCCAGTTTTGTGTGCAATAATGATTTACCACAGTCCAATCATGACTTCTGCACAAAAACTGCATGGCCAAGACCGAGCAAGTTTTGGAGCATTGTGACCACAATGTGGGGCACAAACTGTGAGTGCAGCATTGCCAGGAAACCCACATGGTGAGACCCCAGTTTTGTGTGTAATAATGATTTACCACAGTCCAACCATGACTTCTGCACAAAGGCTGCATGGCCAAGACCGAGCCAGTTTTGGAGCATTGTGGCCACAATGTGGGGCACAAACTGTGAGTGCAGCATTGCCGCAAAAAACACATGCTGAGACCCCTGTTTTGTGTGTAATAATGATTTACCACAGTCCAACCATGACTTCTGCACAAAGGCTGCATGGCCAAGACCGAGCCAGTTTTAGAGCATTGTGGCCACAATGTGGGGCACAAACTGTGAGTGCAGCATTGCCGCAAAAAACATATGGTGAGGCCCCAGTTTTGTGTGCAATAATGATTTACCACAGTCCAATCATGACTTCTGCACAAAGGCTGCATGGCCAAGACCGCGCCAGTTGTGGGGCACAGTGGCCACAATGTGGGGCACAAACAGTGAGTGCAGCATTGCCGCAAAAAACACATGGTTAGACTCCTGTTTTGTGTGTAATAATGATTTACCACAGTCCAACCATGACTTCTGCACAAAGGCTGCATGGCCATGACCGAGCCAGCTTTGGGGCATTGTGACCACAATGTGGGGCACAAACAGTGAGTGCAGCATTGCCGCAAAAAACATATGGTGAGGCCCCAGTTTTGTGTGTAATAATGATCTACCACAGTCCAATCATGACTTCTGCACAAAAACTGCATGGCCAAGACCGCGCCAGTTGTGGGGCACAGTGGCCACAATGTGGGGCACAAACTGTGAGTGCAGCATTGCCGCAAAAAACACATGGTGAGACCCCAGTTTTGTGTGTAATAATGATTTACCACAGTCCAACCATGACTTCTGCACAAAGGCTGCATGGCCATGACCGAGCCAGTTTTGGGGCACAGTGGCCACAATGAGGGGCACAAACAGTGAGTGCAGCATTGCCGCAAAAAACATATGGTGAGGCCCCAGTTTTGTGTGTAATAATGATTTACCACAGTCCGTTCATGACTTCTGCACAAAGGCTGCATGGCCAAGACCGCGCCAGTTGTGGGGCACAGTGGCCACAATGTGGGGCACAAACTGTGAGTGCAGCATTGCCGCAAAAAACACATGGTGAGGCCCCAGTTTTGTGTGTAATAATGATTTACCACAATCCAATCATGACTTCTGCACAAAGGCTGCATGGCCAAGACCGAGCCAGTTTTGGGGCACAGTGGCCACAATGTGGGGCACAAACAGTGAGTGCAGCATTGCCGCAAAAAACACATGTTGAGACCCCAGTTTTGTGTGCAATAATGATTTACCACAGTCCAATCATGACTTCTGCACAAAAACTGCATGGCCAAGACCGAGCCAGTTTTGGGGCACAGTGGCCACAATGTGGGGCACAAACAGTGAGTGCAGCATTGCCGCAAAAAACACATGGTGAGACCCCTGTTTTGTGTGTAATAATGATTTACCACAGTCCAACCATGACTTCTGCACAAAGGCTGCATGGCCAAGACCGAGCCAGTTTTAGAGCATTGTGGCCACAATGTGGGGCACAAACTGTGAGTGCAGCATTGCCGCAAAAAACATATAGTGAGGCCCCAGTTTTGTGTGTAATAATGATTTACCACAGTCCGTTCATGACTTCTGCACAAAGGCTGCATGGCCAAGACCGCGCCAGTTGTGGGGCACAGTGGCCACAATGTGGGGCACAAACAGTGAGTGCAGCATTGCCGCAAAAAACACATGGTGAGGCCCCAGTTTTGTGTGTAATAATGATTTACCACAATCCAATCATGACTTCTACACAAAGGCTGCATGGCCAAGACCGAGCCAGTTTTGGGGCACAGTGGCCACAATGTGGGGCACAAACAGTGAGTGCAGCATTGCCGCAAAAAACACATGTTGAGACCCCAGTTTTGTGTGTAATAATGATTTACCACAGTCCAACCATGACTTGTGCACAAAGGCTGCACGGCCAAGACCGAGCCAGTTTTAGAGCATTGTGGCCACAATGTGGGGCACAAACTGTGAGTGCAGCATTGCCGCAAAAAACATATGGTGAGGCCCCAGTTTTGTGTGTAATAATGATTTACCACAGTCCAATCATGACTTCTGCACAAAGGGTGCATGGCCAAGACCGCGCCAGTTGTGGGGCACAGTGGCCACAATGTGGGGCACAAACAGTGAGTGCAGCATTGCCGCAAAAAACACATGGTTAGACTCCTGTTTTGTGTGTAATAATGATTTACCACAGTCCAACCATGACTTCTGCACAAAGGCTGCATGGCCATGACCGAGCCAGCTTTGGGGCATTGTGACCACAATGTGGGGCCCAAACTGTGAGTGCAGCATTGCCGCAAAAAACATATGGTGAGGCCCCAGTTTTGTGTGTAATAATGATCTACCACAGTCCAATCATGACTTCTGCACAAACACTGCATGGCCAAGACCGCGCCAGTTGTGGGGCACAGTGGCCACAATGTGGGGCACAAACAGTGAGTGCAGCATTGCCGCAAAAAACAAATTGGTGAGGCCCCAGTTTTGTGTGTAATAATGATTTACCACAGTCCAACCATGACTTCTGCACAAAGGCTGCATGGCCATGACCGAGCCAGTTTTGGGGCACAGTGGCCACAATGAGGGGCACAAACTGTGAGTGCAGCATTGCCGCAAAAAACATATGGTGAGGCCCCAGTTTTGTGTGTAATAATGATTTACCACAGTCCGTTCATGACTTCTGCACAAAGGCTGCATGGCCAAGACCGCGCCAGTTGTGGGGCACAGTGGCCACAATGTGGGGCACAAACAGTGAGTGCAGCATTGCCGCAAAAAACACATGGTGAGGCCCCAGTTTTGTGTGTAATAATGATTTACCACAATCCAATCATGACTTCTGCACAAAGGCTGCATGGCCAAGACCGAGCCAGTTTTGGGGCACAGTGGCCACAATGTGGGGCACAAACAGTGAGTGCAGCATTGCCGCAAAAAACACATGTTGAGACCCCAGTTTTGTGTGCAATAATGATTTACCACAGTCCAATCATGACTTCTGCACAAAAACTGCATGGCCAAGACCGAGCCAGTTTTGGGGCACGGTGGCCACAATGTGGGGCACAAACTGTGAGTGCAGCATTGCCGCAAAAAACACATGGTGAGACCCCTGTTTTGTGTGTAATAATGATTTACCTCAGTCCAATCATGACTTCTGCACAAAGGCTGCATGGCCAAGACCGAGCCAGTTTTGGAGCATTGTGACCACAATGTGGGGCACAAACTGTGAGTGCAGCATTGCCGCAAAATACACATGGTGAGACCCCAGTTTTGTGTGTAATAATGATTTACCACAGTCCAACCATGACTTCTGCACAAAGGCTGCATGGCCAAGACCGAGCCAGGTTTGGAGCACGGTGGCCACAATGTGGGGCACAAACAGTGAGTGCAGCATTGCCGCAAAAAACACATGCTGAGACCCCTGTTTTGTGTGTAATAATGATTTACCACAGTCCAACCATGACTTCTGCACAAAGGCTGCATGGCCAAGACCGAGCCAGTTTTAGAGCATTGTGGCCACAATGTGGGGCACAAACTGTGAGTGCAGCATTGCCGCAAAAAACATATGGTGAGGCCCCAGTTTTGTGTGCAATAATGATTTACCACAGTCCAATCATGACTTCTGCACAAAGGCTGCATGGCCAAGACCGCGCCAGTTGTGGGGCACAGTGGCCACAATGTGGGGCACAAACAGTGAGTGCAGCATTGCCGCAAAAAACACATGGTTAGACTCCTGTTTTGTGTGTAATAATGATTTACCACAGTCCAACCATGACTTCTGCACAAAGGCTGCATGGCCATGACCGAGCCAGCTTTGGGGCATTGTGACCACAATGTGGGGCACAAACAGTGAGTGCAGCATTGCCGCAAAAAACATACGGTGAGGCCCCAGTTTTGTGTGTAATAATGATCTACCACAGTCCAATCATGACTTCTGCACAAAAACTGCATGGCCAAGACCGCGCCAGTTGTGGGGCACAGTGGCCACAATGTGGGGCACAAACTGTGAGTGCAGCATTGCCGCAAAAAACACATGGTGGGACCCCAGTTTTGTGTGTAATAATGATTTACCACAGTCCAACCATGACTTCTGCACAAAGGCTGCATGGCCATGACCGAGCCAGTTTTGGGGCACAGTGGCCACAATGAGGGGCACAAACAGTGAGTGCAGCATTGCCGCAAAAAACATATGGTGAGGCCCCAGTTTTGTGTGTAATAATGATTTACCACAGTCCGTTCATGACTTCTGCACAAAGGCTGCATGGCCAAGACCGCGCCAGTTGTGGGGCACAGTGGCCACAATGTGGGGCACAAACTGTGAGTGCAGCATTGCCGCAAAAAACACATGGTGAGGCCCCAGTTTTGTGTGTAATAATGATTTACCACAATCCAATCATGACTTCTGCACAAAGGCTGCATGGCCAAGACCGAGCCAGTTTTGGGGCACAGTGGCCACAATGTGGGGCACAAACAGTGAGTGCAGCATTGCCGCAAAAAACACATGTTGAGACCCCAGTTTTGTGTGCAATAATGATTTACCACAGTCCAATCATGACTTCTGCACAAAAACTGCATGGCCAAGACCGAGCCAGTTTTGGGGCACAGTGGCCACAATGTGGGGCACAAACAGTGAGTGCAGCATTGCCGCAAAAAACACATGGTGAGACCCCTGTTTTGTGTGTAATAATGATTTACCACAGTCCAACCATGACTTCTGCACAAAGGCTGCATGGCCAAGACCGAGCCAGTTTTAGAGCATTGTGGCCACAATGTGGGGCACAAACTGTGAGTGCAGCATTGCCGCAAAAAACATATGGTGAGGCCCCAGTTTTGTGTGTAATAATGATTTACCACAGTCCGTTCATGACTTCTGCACAAAGGCTGCATGGCCAAGACCGCGCCAGTTGTGGGGCACAGTGGCCACAATGTGGGGCACAAACAGTGAGTGCAGCATTGCCGCAAAAAACACATGGTGAGGCCCCAGTTTTGTGTGTAATAATGATTTACCACAATCCAATCATGACTTCTACACAAAGGCTGCATGGCCAAGACCGAGCCAGTTTTGGGGCACAGTGGCCACAATGTGGGGCACAAACAGTGAGTGCAGCATTGCCGCAAAAAACACATGTTGAGACCCCAGTTTTGTGTGTAATAATGATTTACCACAGTCCAACCATGACTTCTGCACAAAGGCTGCATGGCCAAGACCGAGCCAGTTTTAGAGCATTGTGGCCACAATGTGGGGCACAAACTGTGAGTGCAGCATTGCCGCAAAAAACATATGGTGAGGCCCCAGTTTTGTGTGTAATAATGATCTACCACAGTCCAATCATGACTTCTGCACAAAAACTGCATGGCCAAGACCGCGCCAGTTGTGGGGCACAGTGGCCACAATGTGGGGCACAAACAGTGAGTGCAGCATTGCCGCAAAAAACAAATTGGTGAGGCCCCAGTTTTGTGTGTAATAATGATTTACCACAGTCCAACCATGACTTGTGCACAAAGGCTGCATGGCCATGACCGAGCCAGTTTTGGGGCACAGTGGCCACAATGAGGGGCACAAACTGTGAATGCAGCATTGCCGCAAAAAACATATGGTGAGGCCCCAGTTTTGTGTGTAATAATGATTTACCACAGTCCGTTCATGACTTCTGCACAAAGGCTGCATGGCCAAGACCGCGCCAGTTGTGGGGCACAGTGGCCACAATGTGGGGCACAAACAGTGAGTGCAGCATTGCCGCAAAAAACACATGGTGAGGCCCCAGTTTTGTGTGTAATAATGATTTACCACAATCCAATCATGACTTCTGCACAAAGGCTGCATGGCCAAGACCGAGCCAGTTTTGGGGCACAGTGGCCACAATGTGGGGCACAAACAGTGAGTGCAGCATTGCCGCAAAAAACACATGTTGAGACCCCAGTTTTGTGTGCAATAATGATTTACCACAGTCCAATCATGACTTCTGCACAAAAACTGCATGGCCAAGACCGAGCCAGTTTTGGGGCACAGTGGCCACAATGTGGGGCACAAACTGTGAGTGCAGCATTGCCGCAAATAACACATGGTGAGACCCCTGTTTTGTGTGTAATAATGATTTACCACAGTCCAATCATGACTTCTGCACAAAGGCTGCATGGCCAAGACCGAGCCAGTTTTGGAGCATTGTGACCACAATGTGGGGCACAAACTGTGAGTGCAGCATTGCCGCAAAAAACACATGGTGAGACCCCAGTTTTGTGTGTAATAATGATTTACCACAGTCCAACCATGACTTCTGCACAAAGGCTGCATGGCCAAGACCGAGCCAGGTTTGGAGCACGGTGGCCACAATGTGGGGCACAAACAGTGAGTGCAGCATTGCCGCAAAAAACATATGGTGAGGCCCCAGTTTTGTGTGTAATAATGATTTACCACAGTCCAATCATGACTTCTGCACAAAGGCTGCATGGCCAAGACCGAGCCAGTTTCGGAGCATTGTGGCCACAATGTGGGGCACAAACTGTGAGTGCAGCATTGCCGCAAAAAACACATGCTGAGACCCCTGTTTTGTGTGTAATAATGATTTACCACAGTCCAACCATGACTTCTGCACAAAGGCTGCATGGCCAAGACCGAGCCAGTTTTAGAGCATTGTGACCACAATGTGGGGCACAAACTGTGAGTGCAGCATTGCCGCAAAAAACATATGGTGAGGCCCCAGTTTTGTGTGTAATAATGATCTACCACAGTCCAATCATGACTTCTGCACAAAAACTGCATGGCCAAGACCGCGCCAGTTGTGGGGCACAGTGGCCACAATGTGGGGCACAAACAGTGAGTGCAGCATTGCCGCAAAAAACAAATTGGTGAGGCCCCAGTTTTGTGTGTAATAATGATTTACCACAGTCCAACCATGACTTGTGCACAAAGGCTGCATGGCCATGACCGAGCCAGTTTTGGGGCACAGTGGCCACAATGAGGGGCACAAACTGTGAATGCAGCATTGCCGCAAAAAACATATGGGGAGGCCCCAGTTTTGTGTGTAATAATGATTTACCACAATCCAACCATGACTTCTGCACAAAGGCTGCATGGCCAAGACCGAGCCAGTTTTGGGGCACAGTGGCCACAATGTGGGGCACAAACAGTGAGTGCAGCATTGCCGCAAAAAACACATGTTGAGACCCCAGTTTTGTGTGCAATAATGATTTACCACAGTCCAATCATGACTTCTGCACAAAGGCTGCATGGCCAAGACCGAGCCAGGTTTGGGGCACAGTGGCCACAATGTGGGGCACAAACTGTGAGTGCAGCATTGCCGCAAAAAACACATGGTGAGACCCCTGTTTTGTGTGTAATAATGATTTACCACAGTCCAATCATGACTTCTGCACAAAGGCTGCATGGCCAAGACCGAGCCAGTTGTGGAGCATTGTGACCAGAATGTGGGGCACAAACAGTGAGTGCAGCATTGCCGCAAAAAACACATGTTGAGACCCCAGTTTTGTGTGCAATAATGATTTACCACAGTCCAATCATGACTTCTGCACAAAGGCTGCATGGCCAAGACCGAGCCAGTTTTGGGGCACAGTGGCCACAATGTGGGGCACAAACAGTGAGTGCAGCATTGCCGCAAAAAACACATGGTGAGACCCCTGTTTTGTGTGTAATAATGATTTACCACAGTCCAATCATGACTTCTGCACAAAGGCTGCATGGCCAAGACCGAGCCAGTTGTGGAGCATTGTGACCACAATGTGGGGCACAAACTGTGAGTGCAGCATTGCCGCAAAAAACACATGGTGAGACCCCTGTTTTGTGTGTAATAATGATTTACCACAGTCCAGCCATGACTTCTGCACAAAGGCTGCATGGCCAAGACCGAGCCAGTTTTGGGGCACAGTGGCCACAATGTGGGGCACAAACAGTGAGTGCAGCATTGCCGCAAAAAATACATGGTGAGAGCCCAGTTTTGTGTGTAATAATGATTTACCACAGTCCAATCATGACTTCTGCACAAAGGCTGCATGGCCAAGACCGAGCCAGCTTTGGAGCATTGTGACCACAATGTGGGGCACAAACAGTGAGTGCAGCATTGCCGCAAAAAACATATGGTGAGGCCCCAGTTTTGTGTGTAATAATGATTTACCACAGTCCAACCATGACTTCTGCACAAAGGCTGCATGGCCAAGACCGAGCCAGTTTTAGAGCATTGTGACCACAATGTGGGGCACAAACTGTGAGTGCAGCATTGCCGCAAAAAACACATGGTGAGACCCCTGTTTTGTGTGTAATAATGATTTACCACAGTCCAATCATGACTTCTGCACAAAGGCTGCATGGCCAAGACCGAGCCAGTTGTGGAGCATTGTGACCACAATGTGGGGCACAAACAGTGAGTGCAGCATTGCCGCAAAAAACACATGGTGAGAGCCCAGTTTTGTGTGTAATAATGATTTACCACAGTCCAATCATGACTTCTGCACAAAGGCTGCATGGCCAAGACCGAGCCAGTTTTGGGGCAAAGTGGCCACAATGTGGGACACAAACTGTGAGTGCAGCATTGCCGCAAAAAACATATTGTGAGACCCCAGTTTTGTGTGCAATAATGATTTACCACAGTCCAATCATGACTTCTGCACAAAGGCTGCATGGCCAAGACCGAGCCAGTTTTGGGGCACAGTGGCCACAATGTGGGGCACAAACTGTGAGTGAAGCATTGCCGCAAAAAACACATGGTGAGACCCCAGTCTTTTGTGTAATAATGATTTACCACAGTCCAACCATGACTTCTGCACAAAGGCTGCATGGCCAAGACCGAGCCAGTTTTGGGGCACAGTGGCCACAATGTGGGGCACAAACAGTGAGTGAAGCATTGCCGCAAAAAAAACATGGTGAGACCCCAGTTTTGTGTGCAATAATGATTTACCACAGTCCAACCATGACTTCTGCACAAAGGCTGCATGGCCAAGACCGAGCCAGTTTTGGGGCACAGTGGCCACAATGTGGGGCACAAGCAGTGAGTGCAGCATTGCCGCAAAAAATACATGGTGAGGCCCCAGTTTTGTGTGCAATAATGATTTACCACAGTCCAACCATGACTTGTGCAGAAAGGCTGCATGGCCAAGACCGAGCCAGTTATGGGGCACAGTGGCCACAATGTGGGGCACAAACTGTGAGTGCAGCATTGCCGCAAAAAACACATGCTGAGACCCGAGTTTTGTGTGTAATAATGATTTACCACAGTCCAACCATGACTTCTGCACAAAGGCTGCATGGCCAAGACCGAGCCAGTTTTGGAGCATTGTGACCACAATGTGGGGCACAAACTGTGAGTGCAGCATTGCCGCCAAAAACACATGGTGAGACCCCAGGCGTGTGTGCAATAATGATTTACCACAGTCCAACCATGACTTCTGCACAAAGGCTGCATGGCCAAGCCCGAGCCAGTTTTGGGGCACAGTGGCCACAATGTGGGGCACAAACAGTGAGTGCAGCATTGCCGCAAAAAACATATGGTGAGGCCCCAGTTTTGTGTGTAATAATGATTTACCACAGTCCAACCATGACTTCTGCACAAAGGCTGCATGGCCAAGACCGAGCCAGTTTTAGAGCATTGTGACCACAATGTGGGGCACAAACTGTGAGTGCAGCATTGCCGCAAAAAACACATGGTGAGACCCCTGTTTTGTGTGTAATAATGATTTACCACAGTCCAATCATGACTTCTGCACAAAGGCTGCATGGCCAACACCGAGCCAGTTGTGGAGCATTGTGACCACAATGTGGGGCACAAACAGTGAGTGCAGCATCGCCGCAAAAAACACATGGTGAGAGCCCAGTTTTGTGTGTAATAATGATTTACCACAGTCCAATCATGACTTCTGCACAAAGGCTGCATGGCCAAGACCGAGCCAGTTTTGGGGCACAGTGGCCACAATGTGGGACACAAACTGTGAGTGCAGCATTGCCGCAAAAAACATATGGTGAGACCCCAGTTTTGTGTGCAATAATGATTTACCACAGTCCAATCATGACTTCTGCACAAAGGCTGCATGGCCAAGACCGAGCCAGTTTTGGGGCACAGTGGCCACAATGTGGGGCACAAACTGTGAGTGAAGCATTGCCGCAAAAAACACATGGTGAGACCCCAGTCTTTTGTGTAATAATGATTTACCACAGTCCAACCATGACTTCTGCACAAAGGCTGCATGGCCAAGACCGAGCCAGTTTTGGGGCACAGTGGCCACAATGTGGGGCACAAACAGTGAGTGAAGCATTGCCGCAAAAAAAACATGGTGAGACCCCAGTTTTGTGTGCAATAATGATTTACCACAGTCCAACCATGACTTCTGCACAAAGGCTGCATGGCCAAGACCGAGCCAGTTTTGGGGCACAGTGGCCACAATGTGGGGCACAAGCAGTGAGTGCAGCATTGCCGCAAAAAATACATGGTGAGACCCCAGTTTTGTGTGCAATAATGATTTACCACAGTCCAACCATGACTTCTGCACAAAGGCTGCATGGCCAAGACCGAGCCAGTTTTGGGGCACAGTGGCCACAATGTGGGGCACAAACAGTGAGTGAAGCATTGCCGCAAAAAAAACATGGTGAGACCCCAGTTTTGTGTGCAATAATGATTTACCACAGTCCAACCATGACTTCTGCACAAAGGCTGCATGGCCAAGACCGAGCCAGTTATGGGGCACAGTGGCCACAATGTGGGGCACAAACTGTGAGTGCAGCATTGCCGCAAAAAACACATGCTGAGACCCGAGTTTTGTGTGTAATAATGATTTACCACAGTCCAACCATGACTTCTGCACAAAGGCTGCATGGCCAAGACCGAGCCAGTTTTGGAGCATTGTGACCACAATGTGGGGCACAAACTGTGAGTGCAGCATTGCCGCCAAAAACACATGGTGAGACCCCAGGCGTGTGTGCAATAATGATTTACCACAGTCCAACCATGACTTCTGCACAAAGGCTGCATGGCCAAGCCCGAGCCAGTTTTGGGGCACAGTGGCCACAATGTGGGGCACAAACTGTGAGTGAAGCATTGCCGCAGAAAACACATGGTGAGACCCCAGTCTTGTGTGTAATAATGATTTACCACAGTCCAACCATGACTTCTGCACAAAGGCTGCATGGCCAAGACCGAGCCAGTTTTGGGGCACAGTGGCCACAATGTGGGGCACAAACTGTGAGTGAAGCATTGCCGCAAAAAACACATGCTGAGACCCGAGTTTTGTGTGCAATAATGATTTACCACAGTCCAACCATGACTTCTGCACAAAGGCTGCATGGCCAAGACCGAGCCAGTTTTGCGGCACAGTGGCCACAATGTGGGGCACAAGCAGTGAGTGCAGCATTGCCGCAAAAATTACATGGTGAGACCCCAGTTTTGTGTGCAATAATGATTTACCACAGTCCAACCATGACTTGTGCAGAAAGGCTGCATGGCCAAGACCGAGCCAGTTATGGGGCACAGTGGCCACAATGTGGGGCACAAACTGTGAGTGCAGCATTGCCGCAAAAAACACATGGTGAGGCCCCAGTTTTGTGTGTAATAATGATTTACCACAGTCCAATCATGACTTATGCACAAAGGCTGCATGGCCAAGACCGAGCCAGTTTTGGGGCACAGTGGCCACAATGTGGGGCACAAACAGTGAGTGCAGCATTGCCGCAAAAAACACATGGTGAGACCCCAGTTTTGTGTGCAATAATGATTTACCACCGTCCAATCATGACTTCTGCACAAAGGCTGCATGGCCAAGACCGAGCCAGTTTTGGGGCACAGTGGCCACAATGTGGGGCACAAACTGTGAGTGAAGCATTGCCGCAAAAAACACATGGTGAGACCCCAGTCTTGTGTGTAATAATGATTTACCACAGTCCAACCATGACTTCTGCACAAAGGCTGCATGGCCAAGACCGAGCCAGTTTTGGGGCACAGTGGCCACAATGTGGGGCACAAAGTGTGAGTGCAGCATTGCCGCAAAAAACGCATGGTGAGACCCGAGTTTTGTGTGCAATAATGATTTACCACAGTCCAACCATGACTTCTGCACAAAGGCTGCATGGCCAAGACCGAGCCAGTTTTGCGGCACAGTGGCCACAATGTGGGGCACAAGCAGTGAGTGCAGCATTGCCGCAAAAATTACATGGTGAGACCCCAGTTTTGTGTGCAATAATGATTTACCACAGTCCAACCATGACTTGTGCAGAAAGGCTGCATGGCCAAGACCGAGCCAGTTATGGGGCACAGTGGCCACAATGTGGGGCACAAACTGTGAGTGCAGCATTGCCGCAAAAAACACATGGTGAGGCCCCAGTTTTGTGTGTAATAATGATTTACCACAGTCCAATCATGAGTTATGCACAAAGGCTGCATGGCCAAGACCGAGCCAGTTTTGGGGCACAGTGGCCACAATGTGGGGCACAAACAGTGAGTGCAGCATTGCCGCAAAAAACACATGGTGAGACCCCAGTTTTGTGTGCAATAATGATTTACCACCGTCCAATCATGACTTCTGCACAAAGGCTGCATGGCCAAGACCGAGCCAGTTTTGGGGCACAGTGGCCACAATGTGGGGCACAAACAGTGAGTGCAGCATTGCCGCAAAAAACACATGGTGAGACCCGAGTTTTGTGTGTAATAATGATTTACCACAGTTCAATCATGACTTCTGCACAAAGGCTGCATGGCCAAGACCGAGCCAGTTGTGGGGCACAGTGACCACAATGTGGGGCACAAACTGTGAGTGCAGCATTGCCGCAAAAAACACATGGTGTGAGCACCGGTTTGTGTGCAATAATGATT